>LPNX010432993.1:136774-194787 GCA_001517045.1 Pseudotsuga menziesii | reverse complement strand
AGCATCATAGCAAAGGGTATTGCGAATCATGCTTCAAGAGCATATGAGTTCTCACATTTCATGCCTCCTTCAGAACCAGTGCACTCTCAGTAGCCACCTACAAGGGAAGGTAAAACCATTGCATCTACTTCTTTTACATCTTCTACTAGTATTCCAGATTCATCTATATCAGTTTATGACATTAAGATTCAGGGTGACTCAGATCTAGATTCAGTCCCTACTTCCAAACTGGAATCTAGGAAGATGACTGGAAACTCACCTGACACTCGGAAAGGAAAGACTCTTGCGCTATGTCATACTGTTTTGCCTCCTTCAGAGAGATGCAATAGACTTCCTGTAAGATGCAATATGGCAAGGGCTCAGTCTTCCTACATTCAGAAGAATGGATATGATCATACACCTCTTCATTCAGCAAGAGACAAAGGTTACATTCCTCCTTCCTCCCATCATCCTTTTCGGAGAAGAAGGAGAAGTCTACATACCAGGCTCCATAATACCTGTGCACAGCACACCATGCATGCTGCTTCACTACCTCACAGAGATGAAGATTGCAGCAACATATTTTCAAGTTTTTCAAACTTGAGACCTGATTCTACCTGCTTAGATAGAAGGAGTGCTTTTTTCCCATGTGGTTTTTGCCCTAGTTACTTATATTAAGCAGTTACTTTATTTTACTTGATGTAATGGGTGACCTATGGTCTTAGTTACGAGGGCCCACAGTTTGTCCAAGTTAGCATTCAGGGGGGGTGTTAGGATTATTAATCCTCCCTTGTCCAAATTTGGTCATATGTCTAAATCAGGAGTCATGTCTAAATCGGGAGTCCATCCAGTCTATTTATAGTCATTAGCACCATTGGTTAAACTTGACCTAATTGGGGCACATGTTTCAGTTACCAAAGTGTGGGGAACACTAATTGAGGCTCACTGCAACTTATTGCACTTGATTGCATAAGTTTAGGAGTCTCTTAGATCAATCCCTACAATTTAGGAAGCAACTGGGAGTGCCAAAACCAACCAAGGTCAGTTAACTTCAGTTGATGACTAGTCAAGCCAAGTTAGGAGTCAGTTACATTCAGTTCTAGCTCTCTACATTTAGTTAAATAATGGTTTAATTAATTGCACACATGTGGGGCGTTTTTCTCACCTACCACAGTTAGTTAACCATTATTTAATACTAAATGTAACAGTTGGTTGTGTTTTAGAACTCCGGTTATGATTTAGACAAGGACAGTTAACTACTGGGTCCTTAACTTCAGCTGATAACTAGTCAAGCCAAGTTAGGAGTTAGTTACATTCAGTTAAATAATGGTTTAATTAATTGCACACATGTGGGGCGCTTTTCTCACCTACCACAGTCAGTTAACCATTATTTAATACTAAATGTAATAGTTGGTTGTGTTTTAGAACTCCAATTGTGATTTAGACAAGTCTTGGTTACCTACAGTCAAGTAGAGTCATCAATTCGAACTTCCTCATGTGGATTCGAATTGCTTGTGGCTATTAAAGCCATTTTACATCATTGTAATTATCATCTGAATTACTTTTTGATTAATGAAAGCATTCACAGCTGCAAGCCTTTTGCACTGTTTCATTCTTCAATTGCTTAGTAAATTGTGAGATCTTCTTTGTGAGTTTTGTTTTTGTCTACAGATCTATATGCTCAAATTTACACAGAATCTTTCTTCAATGGAACACCCCGCTTTCTGCTCGAAATTTCTGTAACAAGAGCTTGATGTACTTCAAGTGGGAGGTCCCCTGCTTCTCCAGTGGAACCGAGTAGGCACATTCCTCCTGTGTGAGGTGGCGCTACTGAAGGCATAATATCAGAAAACGTGTTTATTAGGAGGCTGCTGCATCCATCTTCATAGCTTGTTCCTTCACTACAGATTCCCAATGTATTAGTAGCATGAGAGGAATCGCCTGGCTGGTTCTTCTTATCGTCTTCTTTCCTGTACAGGCTTCTGGTCTGCACCATCTCTGTTTCTTTTTGTTTTTTCCTGGAGGCCTTAATCATGTGTCGTATTAATTCAAAAGAGGCATAACACAAGGGTAGCCTATCACCTCCAGTGCCCTTATCGTCCTTTCCTGCCTCAACCTTCTGACTTTGCATTGCATCTTGATTCTTTTCATCAGCAGGCTTTGTTTCAACAGCTGGCTCGTCATGTATATTCTGCAGGTACTCTTCCTCATATTCATCGTACACAGGCGTACCCAACTCCTTAAAATCGTCCTTTGCGGACCAGGGGCGGTGCAGGTCGGCATTTTCAGAGAACAATCCTGCAGGACTACCTGCTCCTGCATCAGGCTAGTCATCTTTCTGCATACCAGGAGAGAGCTTTGACGTGCCAGAGACTTTCCCATTATGCTTGTAGGGCCCAACCAATTTGTATGTGTCTTTTATTTCACCACCACTGTCCTGATCTGACAATTTCTTGGACATCGTAAGGTTTTCCTCAACCTCCAAACAATCAGCTAACATATGCTGCAGGGTGGTTGATTTTCTCTCCAAAAGAAGCAAGGACAGGTCAGAAAGAAAAGCGGCTGCATAAAAGATCTTAGCAGCGTTCTCAAGAGGTTGGACTTCCTTAGGCATGTTATAATAAAAGCTTGCGAATCTTTTGTTAAAACTAGATATGGCCTCATCCTCATGCCTCCTCAGGGAATAAAACTCTGAAAGTATTTGCTCCAATGGCCTTCTCCTACCCCAAAACTTTAAGAAGGTGCAAGAAAACTCTCCCCAAGTGTTGATGGACTCAGGCTGCAAGTGTTTAAACCATACTTTGGCATCTCCTTGCAAGGACAGGGCGAAAGCCCGCATGCATACATCATCATGATTTATCTCAAAAAGGTCAGAGAAATGCTCAAAGGCTTGTAAATGTTTCTCAGCAGTCAAGTCTTGGGATTTTCCGTCAAACTTGGGGAGGTACTTGTAATATCTCACGGGAAAATCATGGAGGATGGGAGTCAGTTGTAGTGGTTTGTATCGGCTTGGAGAAAAAGGAGAGACAAGGTTAGGCACAATAGCTAAGCTATCGTCCGAGGTTTCATGAATTCCACAGGGGTGTCCTTTGACATCGTGAGCCCCTGGATAAAAATCTAGGCCATAATCAGATGTACAAGACGACACAACGCTTTCGGTTCGTAAGGAAGGATAAACATGAATATATTCATAGCTTTGTTCAGAATGAGCTGAACCATAGAAGGCTATTTTGATAAATCTGGGAAAAGATAAGAGCAAACTTACAAGATAGGATAAGGCATCCAGGAAGAAACGCGGACTTGAGCATCTTGACCTTCCGCCATGCATTTCTAACCTTTATAAGGGGTCCGTTTTCCAGACGGAGTCTACCAGCTTTCCTGGGCCATTTGATTTCTGGGTCACACCACCAACGGAGTCGCTGAAGTCTGAATCCTTCAAGAGTGGAGTTGCCAGGTGAAAAGTGCTCAACCTTCTTGATGTCTAGTCAATTGTTCACCATCAACAACCAGATCTAAAATCTTTGTTGTTCTTGCCAGATAGGATCTTCAATTTCATCCTCGGCAACGGTGCCAGTTTGTTAGCACCGGAATTGAGCCTCAAGGTTGAAGGGAGGCCTGCTCCCGGGTAACAGCAGAACCATTTTAGACTCTGCCTTCGGCCCTGTGTAGTTAGAGAGGGATCTCTCGTTTTGTCTTCCGAGTCTACTTCGCGTAAGATTTTCAGTCAAGGATAATCAGGGGGCCAGGATCCTGAATGGGACAAAGTGTATCAAGGTGAGATGTAAGGTGGGATTATCAGGGTAAGGGACCATTGGCAATGGAGTTGAAAACTTGTGTAGGGAACACTTGCATAAGGGAAGGAATGGCGTGGGGTTGCAAACAAAGGCAAGGTAGCCGCTGATCTCCCAATCAGGAGATATTTAGCGGGCGGTTGGAGGACGAGAGAGAACAACCCATCACATGGAGCACTAGCGAGATGAATTCCATGCAACTTTAGAAGAAACTTGATAAATGTCTGGAACAACAGCTGGAGCATAACGAGTATGAATTCCTAACTGTTATACACTAAGTTGCAGACATGAAAGCAATCAACAGACTGGAGTGAAAACAGGAAACACATTGCATGTAAAAGAAGATACATATTGGGAAAAGCAACGACACATGAATCTCTACCATGAGAAACAACAACTCCTCTACAATTTTATTCATAACACAGGCATCAAATCTTATTTACAATGGAGAGCCTCAGCCCTAGAATGTTTCCCAATCCAACCAACTCCTTTCCTCCCTATATCGGGAGTGTATTTATACTATTCTAATGTTGAGACTACCGATTTGAAAATTGTTACAAGTGACTATCATGTGTTAACAGTACAGTGAGTGGAACTATTGCCACGGTTTAAAAATATAAACAATAAACATTATGGAGACGCGGCGCGTGATAACGCAGACTGACAACGCAGAGCTTTCTTCCGTTCTGCTTTGCGAAAGCGATTCCCATGCGGTATGCTGACGGCCAATTGTTTACTTAGGCTGCTTCAGGTATATCTTCTGTTTCTTCGACCAGCCCGCTTCTTACAGACCACGTCTCTCAAAGGCTGACAAGAAGACCCGAATCCACCGCCCGATCATTGACCCGAATCCATCGCCCGATCATTTTCCCGACTCATTTTCCCGACTCATTTTCCCGAATCCACCGCCCGATCACTGTTATAGGAGGAGGCCAGGAAAAAGGTGGTCATGCACTTGGTGATGATAAGCGACTTAAGAAGCTTATCATCCTTGTACTGTTTTCTTCCTCCTACGAGGAAGGTTCTCCTGCGAGCCATGTAGTTGGGTGTGCGTTTGACCCTCTCCTCGCCCACGACCAAGCAGCCAAGTGGAGATCCTAGGGGTGGTGCCGAAGGCTCTGGACCCACCTGGTCCTAGTACGAGCATTCGCTCCAACAGTTCTGCCACCACTGTGAGTTGGGACTTCTGATGCCGTGACTGCAATTGGGAGTGTTGGAGGGATGTGGCTGGGACGTCAAAACATATGCACTGTACATCCAGAGGCCGGGTTGTGTAGAAGCGGGTGAACCCTCCTTGGTATTTAACATTTGTGCCCCAGTGGTTGGCAATTTTCTGGTATGGATAACCAAAACACATATCTATGTTTGGCTACCAAGAGTACCCCTTGTCGAACTAACTTCTCGAACTACACAGTCATGGCTGTCTGTGAAGGAACTCGACACTTCTCGGCATTCAACTCTATACTTCTTATCATCTACACATTTCCACGTCTCAAAAGATATCTTGGAGATGGCGTTATATAGGGCGATCCGACACGGCCCAGAAAAACTTATACCCTTAAAATATCGATCGCTGTGATGGCCGGCAAGTGTGATGCCAGGATGGAGCTCCGTCCTTCTGACGTTCAAGCATATTATCCGATATGGGCAAGATTCCAAACAATTCCCGCGTGGCCGCCAAACTGGTTTTAAGGGCTGTGGATTTGACCTTTATTGCCCTTTCAATTATCGTGATGGTGGCGTCGGGCTGTTTTAGTTCATCGCATCCCTTGGCCTCGTGTAAATGCCAAGTTTGTCGCCTCAACGAATCAAACCTCCATCTTTCTCATGGCTCCCTTCGAAGTGAATTGCGTGCCACACTTGTGAACCGATGAAATTAGCGTCGCTGGACAAGACTTCCACCTTAGGCTCATGCCGAATGGCGTCGGAGAAATCGACCAATCCGCAAGGATGCAGATTACATGCATGAACGTCTCTTCCTCGGTCATCTCCGCACTGGATGTGAAACTTGTACCCTGGGAGCCTTCTCAGCCATCCAATTCGAGGAATCTTTCACTTCCACCATCCATGTTCCGTTCCATCTGCTGCCAACTTTTCTCCTTTGAACATCGTGGGCAGTTCTGGATCGTGACATGTGCTCAACCGTCGATCGCGACCGACCCGTCATGCAGCCGTAGATCTGAGTGGACCCCATTATCTTTCGCAATGAGAAGCCTTAGCATTCATCCGTGCTAGTCCGCTCTGTGAAATGAACCGTGGCCCTAGATTTCTCTCCTTTCTTATCGCGACCGTTGATCTTCTCGACCACTACCCCTCTTTCGCTATTTGAAATCGCGACTTTACCCGCGCAAGTATGGCTTGCGAAATTGATTGAGGCCGTAGATTTGACTCAGATCCCATCTCGACCATAGAATGTTTCGGGCCTTTAACCCGTTTCGCAATCTGGAAACGTGGCTTTGGTCGAGCATGTCCGCTCGCGCAAAATGGTTTAGAGCCATTGATCCACTTGGGATCAATCTCAGCCTTTGATTTCGAGTCTCGCTCAACGCCTTCAGCACACCTTCCGTTTTCTCCTTTGCCTTGCACTTCTGATAACCTGAAGGGGAGTTCACGTGAAGTTCGCGAGAAGGGGACCCTCATCGAACTCCTATAAGGTTCTCAAATCAACTGTTAAAAACAGAGTGTTAACAACTGGCTCCACGAGGGATGCTGTCCTCCCAGTGAGGTAGCAAAGAACCCCCGTAGACGAAGTGCCAAAACCATTGGGCTGCCTTCAATCTTTCTTTGACATCTCCATTCTACTCTGAGTTACAGCTTCAGCGAATTCGTGCCACTCTTGCAAATCATGCTGGTGACTGTAAACCTGTGCTGGTAACTGAGAGGCACAACTTTCTATGCAAACGGATTTTCAAAATTCCAACTTTTGCGGAAATCCTAATTTCTTCCGGAGGGAGAGGAGAGAGAGTTTCACCTTGTGAAAACTGTCCTATTCAGGCTAGCTCTAATACCATGTTAAGAATTCATATGCTAGACTAGATATCATTAGTGTTTAATCCAAATTCACAACAATAGCATATGTAGAATCATTGAAAGAAACACAATCACAAGAGAGACATAGATTTATCCTAGGAAATCCTCAAGGGGAAGAAAACCCAGCAAAACTTACTCTGTATAACATGTATAAGATAAATCCGAAAAAATAGGTAATCCTTTTCCTTCTGGTATGTCTCTCTCTCTCTCCTATGCGCTACACATGTGAGTGTGTATGTGTTCAAATGAGAAGCATAACCACTCTATTTATACCCTTTTTGTCAATTGACTTTTTACCCTAAACAAGTCAGCCCCACTTAACTGTTTATCCCGACTTCACCTAGGAAATCACAAAACCGTATTTTATTATATTCATTAGTGTACTAATGACCCGACTTACAATGGAATCTTTACCTCATGACTCTATGATGATCAATTACAATAGTAACATCTCTACGGAGGAATAATAATATATCCCTTGGCATGCATCAGTAAAATACATTTAGAATCTCCTTTGAAGATACAATATTCAACATTCTAAAGGCTTTGGAGACTTCACAGTATCCAACAAATACTCCCTTCTTTTTGGAAGGGCCCAACTTGGTTCTCTTTTCTTTTGGTATGTGAACATACATTGGATAAACAAATATCTTGAGGTGGCTCACTTTAGGCTTCTTTCCTGTGAACATTTTGACTGGAGTCTTGAATCCAAGGGCACTATGGGATAATCTATTCTGTAAATAAACTGTTGTCCTTGCTGCTTCATCCCATAGATACATTGGAAGATTTTTTATCATGTATCATTGTCTTCACTGCTTCCATAATGGTCCTATTCTTTCTTTCTGCAACGCCATTCTGTTGAGGATTATAGGGAGTAGTTAGTTCCCTCTTGGTTCTAGTTTCTTTACAAAAGACTTCAAAATCTTTTGAAGTATATTCTCCACCATTGTCTGTTCTGAGTGCCTTGATTCTTCTTTCTGAATGATTGTCTATCAAGGCTTTGAATTCTTTGAATTTTCAAANTCTTTCTTGAATAGTCATCAATAAATGTAACATAATATTCATAACCACTCAAAGATGTGGAGGGCATTGGACCACATACATTTGAATGGATTAATTCCAACGTACCTTTAGTCTTTGTCTCACTCTTCGGAAATGGATTCTTGATATTGTTTCCTTTTGCACATCCTTTCCAAATGCCATCATGATCGATCTTCAAATATGGTAAACCCGTCACTACTTTGCTCACATGGGGTAGTGCTTTGTAGTTGATGTGAGCAAGCCTCCTATGCGATAATTCACTTGGGCCAGTGGTCTCATGAACAAGGGTTGTTTCTGAATGTCCCTTGAGTTTATATAAGCCTCCTTCTTCTTCACCAATGACAACTGCTTCTTCAATTGATTTTCCTTTGGGCCACATAAGTACTTGTCCATCTATGAATGCAACCCTATATCCTTTCTTATCTAATGCTGAGATAGAAAGAAAGTTCTTCAAACCTGGTACATATAAGACTTCCTTCATCTTCATGGGCGTTCTAGAATCAAGCTTGTTGCTTGCTTCACCAATTCCTTTGATAGGATATTGATAGTTATCTCCTAATGATACCTTCTGAGGAGAGTTCTTTTCTTCAAGTTTTGACAGAGTTTTCTTTTGTCTCGTCATGTGCTTTGAAGCACCACTATCAATAAGCCATGTATCTTCTCCAGGTGTCACAGACCCAGAGAGTGCAAAGAATAATACATACTCTTCTACATCTTCTTCTTTTGCTTGTTTTCTTCGAGGTCCTTTCTCTTCTTCTTCATCTTCATCTTCAGCTAGGTGTGCATGATGTCTTTTGTTGTTGTTCCTCTTCTTGTTTTCTTCTTTCTTCAAAGGACAATATCTGGTAATGTGTCCTAGCTTGTCACAATTGAAATATAGAAAGTTGGAGTAGTTTCTTCTTGGATTGTTTCCTCTTGTCCTTTGGAACTTCTTGGGAGGTTGAGACTACTTGTCGCTTTCCTTATTGAAGTTAGATTGACTTCTTTCTCTCTTGGTATGGTTGGCTAGGGCTTGATCATCTTCTTTAAGTAGAGCTTCTCTATTGGCTACTTTAGCCTCCTCTTTGATGCAATATTCCCATACAATGTCGAATTTCATGTTTTCCTTTTTGGCACACATAGTTTGGATGAATGAATCCCAAGGTCTAGTGAGACCATTGAGAGCAGTCATAACTAGCTCATCTTCATCAAGGGAGTTTCCAATGGCTTCTAGTTGCTCCTTGAACTGGGAGACCCTTGTGAAGTAGTCTTGGATGGATTCTCCTTGGCTCATCTTGGTACTCTTCAATTGAGTTCTCGAATTCATCTTTCTATTGATGTTCTTTTCTTCATACATTCTGGCTAGGGAATCATACATCTTCTTCGGGGTCTTCTTGGATGACACTTGAGGAATCAAGTGGTCTTTGATTGAATCAACAATGATCCTCATTGCCTTAATCAAGTCCTTCTTGTGCTTCTCCTTAGCTTCATCCTCTTCAAGTTCTACAACTTCTTCCTTGATGTATTTGGCAAGATCATTCTCTTCAAGAATGAGGCCAACCCTATATTTCCATGCTCTAAAATTCTCTATGCCTTCTAGCTTATCCTCAAGCTTAGTGCTTGGGGCCATACCAGGAGATGCGCTTGATTGAGGCAAATTGACCGGTACACTTGGTTCTTGGATATTCCAAATTTTCACCTCTCAAAATTGACTTGCGAAATTCTGATTTGGAGTTTCTGTAGTTTTCTAGTCCAAAGTCAAACTAGGGTTTGACTTTCCCGGAGATCTACCCTCTCAAAAATTTCGATCTAGGGCTCAATAGATGCGCCCTAGGGAGGCACAACTTTCTATGTAATCAGATTTCTAAAATTCCAACTTTGACAGAAACCCTAATTTCTTGCCAGATGGAGAAGAGAGAGAGTTTCACCTTGTAAGAGCTGTCCTATTTAGGCTAGCTTTGATACTATGTTAGGAATCAATATGCTAAGATAGATAACATTAGTATTCAATTCCATTTCACAACAATAGTATATACAGGATCATTGAAAGAAACACAATCAGAAGATAGACATCGATTTATCCTGGGAAACCCTCTAGGGGAAGAAAACCCAGCAAAACTTCATAAATATAGATGATCAAAAGTACAAAGACAAAACCCTAAACAAGTGCTCCTTCTCCTTGCATATCTCTCTTTCTCTCTCTCTCTCTCTCCTATGCGAATTACACAAGTGAGTGTGTGTCCAAATGAGGAGTACATCACTCCTACTTATACTTTACCTTCCACTTGACTTTTTCACTAACTAGGTCGACCCCAACAAACTTAACTGGGCCGACTTTCCTAGGAAGACTCAAAACAATATAATAATACTTTCTGGAGGGTTCTATCGATTCGATTTACAAGGGAGGTTTTACCTCACGACTCTGTGATGACCAAATACAATAATAACATCTTGATGGAGGAATAAAACATCTTCGAATAAGATATAATAATAAAATACAATAAAATATTGTTCGAAGTTACAATATTTCAACAAATATAGTGGGAAGGGAGGCCTTTTGATGGTGCCTTTGGATGTTAGTATTGTTCCAATTGCCCAAGGATGAGGGAGGTGTTGGTTTGATTGATGTGGTGACATAAGGGAGCATTCTTGTAGCCAAGTGGGTGGTTCTTTGTTTGTAGGCTTGAGGCGTCTTCTCTATTTTAGGTTGTGTTGAGACACAAATTTGCTCATAGCTTAGCATTTTGGAAGGATACAAGGATACTTTTGTTTATGTGATATCATTTCAACGCCTAAACTGTTTGAAATAATAGTACTTTTGTCTTGAGGAGTATTTGGTCATGTTATCACCTACGTTATAGATGCCACTAGATTGGATGATGTCCAGGATGGGCCAACCAAACGACGTGACACTGCAAGGGCCTTGTCCACTACTGATGGAGTAGTTGTCACAATGGACGAGCTCTTGTCACTTTAGGCAAAGTAAAACTAAGCCAAGGAGAGACCCTAGCTAGCCTAGAAAGGATAGCACAAGAGACAAGACAACACAAGCAAGATTTTTGGCAAGGAAATTAACAGTGATAATCTTGCCTTAAAACCCCTGTAATGTCCTCTTCTGCTTAGGCATTGAGGACCAAACCGCTAACCTATGTGATTCGTGTGGGTTCGAGCGGTTATTGACAGTTAGGAATCAATTGAAGACTGATGCCATCTACAAAAAATCTAGGGCATTAATATTATATCACCATTGGGTAGAAGACGACCACCGGAGCCAAAGGCCACTGGCATGCATGACATCTAAGCATTATTTAATGATGCATGCACCCAATTAAGTCTCCATGCGCATGCATGCAAGTCAACTGCAAATTAGAAGTTAAATTGACCTAATTAGGTCAAAAGTTAGGGTTTTCGCAGTTGAAAGTTATAAAAGAAAGATAAAGTGAATGGAGACTTTACTTTTGATGATTATTGATTTTGGAGCTCTTGAGTAGCAGCATAGCGTGTGGCCATAGCAGTTGGGGTTGGAGACAACGTTTTCAGCTAACAGTGTTTCGACAGTGAGACATCTGCCCTAGTCTCCTTCAGGATAAACCATCCAGGTTTGTCACCGTGTCTATTGCATTCATCATTATCTAGTATTCCAGTATATGCCAGAAGGTTATTTGCATGTTCATCCGTATAGCTGGGGGCATTGAGTTGGAAAACCCAAGTCATTCACTAGGACTTTGGATCATCATATTTCTTCCGCATGTGGCCTGCATCCTCACTGATAGGATCACTCTACTGCATTGAGTGTTTATCAGCCATTAGATTGTCCACCTGGGGCAACTAGCAGCAGATTACAGAGGTGTGGGGGCGTGAGCAGCAGATTGGTAGATCAATTCGCTAGGGCATCTGGAGAGGTCAAAACTCTTGCATGCTCCAGCCATCCTCTCCGGGACGGGCACACCTACCTTTCGACCTATTTTTAGCTGAAACTGACCATCTCTTCAGCAAAAACGTCACACTTAGCTGATTCAGCCTACCGGGGTATTATGGCGGAAAACGAGGTCATTTCTTCATCAGCTCAGTTCATCTTGCATGCGTATTTTCTTTGGAGCATATTCATTCGGCTTATCAGTGGTAAGTGTTCATTCTATCCTGCAAACCCTAACCCTAATTTCAGCTATAAAATAGGGAAATTTCGCATAGCAGTTTGGATGCCTAGCTATTTCAGTAACTTTGCATAGAAATAGAAAATATCAGTATTTGGGATATTACAGTGGTATCAGAGCTATCTTCTTGGCCAGTTGTGGGCTTAAGAAATGAGAAGTAGATGAATACAGAAGAGGACCCTTTTGTAACCTATAGGAAAATAAGGAGTAGGTACACGGAGGACTTTGAGGATATCCAACTAGAAGATATCAACTCAGACATGGAACCAACAGGTATACACTCTGACAGGGGAAAAAGAACGGGAGAAGATAAGGACAGGATGGAGTTTCGCAACTTGGTATCTGCATTGCAAGACTTAGCCAAAGGGCAAAAAGATGTACTCAATGCAATCAACAGGTTATCGACGAAACCAGAACTAGGTAACAACAGTACCCCTCACTGGTAGATAGAGGGTCTACAAGCAACAGTGGGAAGGTTACGTATACCAATATACAGAATACACAACACATATATAGCAGACCTTCCAACAGGCCTACTATACCTTACTTCTTGGTAGATGCAGTAGGAGGTCCAGTCATGCAGGTAGAGCCTAGTGAACCCTTTGGGGCTTATTTGCAGGAATACAGGGACTTAGGGGATGAGTTTAATGCAGCCATGTCTTTTTTGGATTTTTGCAACATGAAGAGTAGAAACAGACCCCGGAATGTCAACAAGGGATTCAATCACAACTATGAGTTGCAGAAAACCTTAGGTAGGTTGACAATCCCAAACTTTGATGGGACTCGCGGAGGTTCAATGAGGATATGGGTTCAAAAGTTGGATACCTATTTCCAATTCAATCCCATGATAGAGACAAATGCCATTAAATTGGCTACACTCCACCTGGACGGAGAGGCTCATGAGTGGTGGTACCACGGATTAGTGACATTGGGTCACAACACCATACACTCCTACGGTGAGTTCACTCAGAAGCTCATGGAGAGGTTCGATAGGAAGGATCCAGAGATACATTTCAAAGAGTTGGCTCAACTCAAATAGACAGGTAGCGCAGAGGCCTTCAGCTCAGAATTCCAGAGGATAGCAGTCATGGTAACAGATGCGTCAGAGAGCAGGTTGACGATGTTATTCACTGAGGCCCTACTAGAGCCACTACGGGGATGGGTGAAAGCCTACAAACCCCCCACTCTGTAGGATGCCATTAGCAGAGCCAGAGTCTCCAGGATTCAGTTTCGAAGAACAGGTTCCCTGTCAAAACCAACTTTCCTACTAGGGACAAGGACAAGAAACCTTTCCAGCAGGATGTTCCCAAGAAAACATGGTTAGACGAGGACACTAGGAAATATTTGAGGCGAAAGAAATTATGTTTCACTTGTCACGAACCATGGGTGTTAGGACACAGGTGTGTAGGGAAGGCAAAGGCTCACTACATCGAAGTGTATTCGGATAGTGACAGGGAGGACTATGAGCAGGAGGCAACAAAAGAACGACAGGCAGCAGAGGAAGAATCACTCGAGGGTGATACACTAGAGGGAGTCATTGCTACGTTATTGAGAGTACCAAGATTCCATATTCTCAGGGTCAGAGGAGTAGTACCGGGCCACAGAGTGGGAGTATTGATTGATGGGGGAGCAACCCACAATTTCATTGACTCCGCTTGGGTAGCCAAGAGGGGTATTCAGACCGAGAAGTTCGAGGGATTTACTGTAGTTGTAGCCGGAAACTCCAGCATGGAGTGGAACTATTGGATTCCGAAATTGAATGTCACATTGTAATGTTCCCAAAAGTGACATGCATGCAAACCCTAAAAATGACATGCATGCAAACCCTAAAAGTGACATTCATGCAAACCTTAAAAGTGAGATGCATGCAAACCCTAAAAATGACATGCATGCAACCCCTAAAAGTGATATGCATGCAAACCCTAAAAGTGACATGCATGACATTTAAGCATTATTTAATGATGCATGCACTGAATTAAGTCGCCATGTGCATGCATGCAAGTAAACTGCAAATTAGAAGTTAAAGTGACCTAATTAGGTCAAAAGTTAGGGTTTTCGCAGTTGAAAGTTATAAAAGAAAGATAAAGTGAATGGAGACTTTACTTTTGGATTATTATTATTTTGGAGCTCTTGAGAAGCAACACAGCGTGCGGCCACAGCAGTTGGGGTTGGAGATGACGTCTTCAGCTAACGGGATTTCGGCAGTGAGACATCTTACCCTAGTCTCCTTCAGGATAAACCATCCAGGTTTGTCACCGTATCTATTGCATTCACCATTATCCAGTATTCCAGTATAAGTCCGAAGGTTATTGCAGATTCATCCCTACAACTGGGGGCATTTAGCTGGGAAACCCTAAGTCATTCACCAAGACTCTGGATCACCATATTTCTTCCGCATGCAGCCTGCATCCTCACTGATAGGATCACTCTACTGCATTGTGTGATTATCAGCTATCAGATTGTCCATCCGAGGCAACTGGCAGCAGTTTACAGGGTTGTGGAGGTGTGAGCAGGAGACTGGGATATGAATTCGCTAGGGCATCTGGAGAGGTCAAAACTGTTGCATGCTCTAGTCATCCTCTCTGGCACGGGCACACCTTCCTTTCGACTTATTTCCAGCTGAAATTGACTATCCCTTCAGCAAAAACGCCACACTTGTTTGATTCAGCCAACCGGGGTATTGCAGCAGAAAACCAGGTCATTTCTTCATCAGCTCAGCTCATCTTGCATGCGTATTCTCTCTGGAGCATTTTCAGCCGGCTTATCAGTCGTAAGTGTTCATTCTATTTTGCAAACCCTAACCCTAATTTCAGCCATAAAATAGGGAAATTTTGCATGGCAGTTTGCATGCCTGGCTATTTCAGTAAAATTGCATAGAAATAGAAAATATCAGGATTTGGGATATTACAGTGGTATCAGAGCATGATCCTTGCCAGCTGTGGGCAGATAGCAATTGAATGAAAGCGCATGTTGATACATGCGTGTACATGCAAATGCATGTCAGTGATGTTGGTGAAGTGCATGCCAGAACAAAGGTTTTTCTCTGCTAGCTTGTGAGAACATGAAGATAATGAGAAGGATCTTGACTGGAAATTGGCAGAGGTTAGCAGTACTTCAATACTTGCCTTGATATCAAGAGTATCTAGCCTTGGGTGATGAGGTATGTGTGGCATTGTCCTTTCAAGATTATTACACCATTCAGTTTGGGATCCAGCCCAAGGATTTGGATGAGGATCTCCTTAAAGGCATAGTTGGGGAAGAGAAGAAAGATGAGCATGAAGTACAGGTTGTTGGGGAGCTTCATTTGGAGTTTACAATACATGAGGAGATAGCATTAGAGCAATCCTGTGAGTCTAGCGACACAAGCACATTTGCTAGTCAGATTGTGGACAAACAATGTGATGAGTTGGAGTTGGTACACTCTTCATCACCTACAGTAGGAATCCAAACAGTTATGACAGGCGAAATACATGAGGTGCAAGGCAATGAGCATAGCAGTCGAGACAGTGAGCAGTCACACATGGAGGTTAGGGAGAGTTTATACATGCATGAGATAGAGCTTCCAGATGATAGTCACCGAAAGAAGATTGAACGGGTTAAAGAAAGCATTCTAGCAATGAAAGAGAGGACCAAGATAATCCGAGACACCATAGTACAACGAGATGTTGAGCTTACAGTTCTTCGAGTTGTATGTACCGAGTCAGAGGTCAGGCTGTCTAGTATTGAAGAGAAGTTGGATTCCTTGATGGGGCAGCAGAAGAAACATACTGTTGCATTTCAAAGCAGTCCTCTTAAGGAGTACATAGACAGGGCTTGCAGTAGCTTGAGTCCACATTTGCGTAATGGTGGATGGTTTTTATAGGTTGGCCAGGATCGAGAAATTGTTTAGCAGTATATGAGCATTCCAGTTGAAATCGGAAGGGTAGAATGTCAGCTTGATAGGATTATTCCTTGTGATGGTGCTTATGGACAAGGTAATTTTCGGGGGTTGGATTGGAGAGAGATTAAGAGTTGGTGTCCTATTGAGTGGGCGATTCTTGCGAAGACATTCCTAGCCAAGTGTATAGTCCCACAAGAGCCTTCAGATATTTGGGATGAAATATGCACAAGTTTGCATTGGGATCCAGGTGGAAGATGTTATGAGGGATGGATACAATGTTTACTGATGGCGTTACTTGGGAGTCTACATGATGCTCCTTGTGTCAATATTACGTAGGGTAGCAGTGGATGCATTTTGACCTCTGCAATTCCCAGATTGATTTGGGACCCTGGGATTACAGTGACTGACGGTTTAGTGATTGCTAGAGGGTGCTTTCAGGAGGCCTCTAGTGATGGTACCGTATAGTGCAGTGTTTTGAGCAGAGGGTGGTACAGATCTCCTAGGATAATTTGGGACCCTGGGATCATCCCCAGATTTAGTTGGTTCAATTGATTGATTGTGGATTTGCGTTGGCATTGCTTGAGGACAAGCAATCTTTGGCGAGGGAGGATTGTAATGTTCCCAAAAGTGAGATGCATGCAAACCCTAAAAGTGACATGCATGCAAACCCTAAAAGTGAGATGGATGCAAACCCTAAAAATGACATGCATGACATCTAAGCATTATTTAATCATGCATGCACTCAATTAAGTCTCCATGCGCATGCATGCAAGTCAATTGCAAATTAGAAGTTAAAGTGACCTAATTAGGTCAAAAGTTAGGGTTTTCGCAGTTGAAAGTTATAAAAGAAAGATAAAGTGAATGGAGACTTTACTTTTGGATTATTATTATTTTGGAGCTCTTGAGAAGCAGCACAGCGTGCAGCCACAGCAGTTGGGGTTGGAGACGACGTCTTCAGCTAACGGGATTTCGGCAGTGAGACATCTGCCCTAGTCTCCTTCAGGATAAACCATCCAAGTTTGTCACCGTATCTATTGCATTCATCATTATCCAGTATTCTAGTATAAGTCCGAAGGTTATTGCAGATTCATTCGTACAACAGGGGGCATTTAGCTGGGAAACCCTAAGTCATTCTCTAGGACTCTGGATCACCATATTTCTTCCGTATGCAGCCTGCATTCTCACTGATAGGATCAGTCTACTGCATTGGGTGATTATCAGCTATCAGATTGTCCATCCGGGGCAGCTAGCAGCAGTTTACAGGGTTGTGGGGGCGTGAGTAGCAGATGTGGATATGAATTCGCTAGGGCATCTGGAGAGGTCAAAACTCTTGCATGCTCCGGTCATCCTCTCCGGCATGGGCACGCCTTCCTTTCGACTTATTTCCAGCTGAAACTGACCATCCCTTCAGCAAAAATGTCACACTTGTTTGATTCAGGCAATCGGGGTATTGTAGTAGAAAACCAGGTCATTTCTTCATCAGCTCAGCTCATCTTGCATGCGTATTCTCTCTGGAGCATTTTTAGCCGGCTTATCAGTGGTAAGTGTTCATTCTATCCTGCAAACCCTAACCCTAATTTCAGCTATAAAATAGGGAAATTTTGCATGGCAGTTTGCATGCCCAACTATTTCAGTAAAATTGCATAGAAATAGAAAATATCAGGATTTGGGATATTACACACATTAGGCAACTATCAGATGACAGATTCCTTTTATGTAGTAGATGTGGCAGATACTCATGTAGTATTAGGCGTTCAGTGGCTTTATTAAATAGGGAAACATACCATAGACTATCAGGCAAGGGAAATGGAATTCCAGGGGCCAGACGGAAAACAGGTAGTTTTGAGGGTCTTGAACACTTATCCCCCAAAACCGGTCTCTTCACGGAGAATGAAGGCAGTACTCAGACAGGATGACATAGAATGGGCTGCAGAATGTTTTGTCACCTTTAGGAAACCTCCAGAGAACAACACACAACACCTAGGTGATATTTAGGCCTTATTATAGAAGCACGAAAAGGTATTTCGGGACCTTCCAGCAGGAAGACCGCCAGACAGGGGCTTTGAACACATCATTGAGCTAGAGGAGGGGGCACAAGCAGTCATCACCACTCCTTATAGGCATCCCAAAAGATACAAGGATGAGATCGAGAAAACGATCAAAGAATTGTTGGAGCTTGGATACATTCGGCCCAATTCTAGCCCCTTCGCATCATCAGTGGTCTTGGTCAAGAAGAAGGATGGTACACTGCGAATGTGCATCGATTATCGAGCGCTTAACAAAAAGACCATCAAAAACTTGTATCCCATCCCTAGGATTGATGAACTCATGGACGAACTGTGGGGTGCCAATTACTTTTCCAAGATTGATCTTCGCTCGGGGTACCATCAGATTCGAGTAAGGGATCAAGACATGTCCAAAACAGCTTTCCGTTGTCACTATGGTCACTATGAATTCCTGGTCATGCCTTTTGGACTTACCAATGCTCCAACCACTTTTCAGTCATGCATGAACCATACTTTCAGAGTTAAGTTATGTAAGTTTTTGCTAGTATTCTTTGATGACATCCTGATTTACAGCAAAACATGGGAGGAACATCTGAAACACCTGGACGAAGTATTGAGCATTCTAGAGGAAAACTCGCTTTACGCAAAAATGTCCAAGTGTGAATTTGGTATGAAGGAAATGCTGTATCTAGGGCACATAATCAATGAAAAAGGAGTACAGGTTGACATGGAGAAAATCTGAGCTATCAGAGATTGGCTTGCGCTAAAAACAATCATAGAATTGAGAGGCTTCTTAGGCCTTTGCACTTATTACAAAAGGTATGTTAAGGGATTCTCCCAATTCGCCGCACCTCTCACAGATCTCACAAAGAAGGAGCATTCACTTGGACAGAACTAGCACATAAAACTTTTGAGGAGATGAAAGTCATTATGAGTTCTTGCCCCGTTTTAGCATTACCAGACTTCTCACAACCATTTGTAGTCGAATGTGATGCCTCAGGGGAAGGGCTAGGAGCAGTATTGATGCAAAAGCATCACCCTATTGTGTTTGAGAGCCGAAAACTGAAGAACTACGAGCACCGCTACTCCATATATGACAAAGAAATGCTAGCCATCTTACATGCTCTCATGAAGTTCAGACAGTACCTGGTGGGCAGCAAGTTCAAAATCAAGACATCATAACAGCCTCAAGTACTTCTTGGAGCAGAAGGAACTGAATGAGCGCTAACAGAAATGGGTCAGCAAATTACAAGCCTACGATTTCGAGATAGAATGTGTAAAAGTTAAGAATAATATAGTAGCTGATGCATTATCCAGGCGACCCGCCTCATTATCTCTCATAAGTATATCCACAGATTGTAGGGCTCTCCTCTTAGTAGAATACTCCAAAAATAAACTCGCCTGCGAAATATTGGATGGACAGATTCAGGATGACAGGTACAGAATTGTCGATGACATCATCTATTACAAGAGCAGGATATACCTCGTCCCAGAATCAACTTTAAGAAAGAAAATCATACAGGCAGCACATGACTCTCCACTATCGGGACATCAGGGTTTCTTGAAGACCTACAGGCAGATCCGAGAGAGGTTCTCATGGAAGGGCCTCAAAGGTGAGGTTATGCAGCACGTGTGAGAATGCAGCCTATGTTAGCAGAACAAGATTGAGCACATCCATCCAGCGGGGTTGCTTCAGCCACTACCGATTTCAGAACAGAAGTGGGAAAGTGTTTCCATGGACTTCATTATAGCATTTTCCAAGGTCCAAGGGTGAGATTGTTTATATGTCGTGGTTGATCGACTGACCAAATTCGCACATTTCTTTTCTATATCATCTGCTTACTTCGCAACTCAGGTAGTTGAGTTATTCTTCAGGGAGGTCTTCAAGTTACACGGGTTACCTAAGACTATTGTCAGTGACCGGGACAGTAGGTTCGCAGGTGCCTTCTGGCAGGAACTCTTCAGATTAGTAGGGATCGAGCTTGCTACTAGCACGAGTTATCATCTCCAGAGCAATGGACAAACTGAAATTGTCAACAAGTGGATTGAAGGATACCTGAGGAACTATGTAACTGGGCAGCAACGGACCTGGATTAAATGGCTACACTTAGGGGAGTACTGCTACAACACTACCTATCACATGTCTATTAGGATGACACCTTTTAAGGCATTATATGGCTACGAGGCCTTGGACTATGCAGATTTAGCATTCGGAGACAGCAGGGCTCCTAAGGCAAAGAATTGGATACAAGACAGTCAGGATAATCTTAAAATCCTGAAAGATAACTTACAGACAGCCCAGAATCAGCAGAAGTTGTATGCAGACAGACACAGGGCTGAGCGGAGCTTTGAGGTAAGAGATTTGGTATACTTAAGGCTCCATTCCTACAGACAGTCTTCACTTAAGAAGAAAGGAGCGGAAAAGTTAAAACCTCGCTTCTACGAACCTACAGAATAATCAGGAAGGTGGGAGAGGTGGCATATGAACTAGAACTGCCACAGGAGAGTAAAATTCACAATGTATTCCATGTGTCCAACCTGAAGAAGACCATTGGGCAACACATTGCTCCATCAACAGAATTACCTCCTTTAGATGATGAGGGACTATTGATACTGGTTCCTGAACGGGTCATACAGACTCGAGAAAGAAAACTTCGGAACCGGGTGATCAGAGAATACTTGGTTCAATGGAAAGAATTACCTCTAGAGGATGCCACATGGGAAGGAGAATAGGTATTACAGCATCCCAGTTTGCAGTTGCTTGAGGACAAGCAATCTCAAGCGGGGAGGACTGTAATGTCCTCTTTTGCTTAGGCATTGAGGACCAAACTGCTAACCTATGTGATTCCTGTGGGTTCGAGCAGTTACTGACAGTTAGGGAATCAACTGAAGACTGATGCCATCTACAGAAAATCTAGGGCATTAATATTATATCACCATTGGGTAGAAGAGGGACATCGGAGCCAAAGGCCACCGGCATGCATGACATCTAAGCATTATTATGATGCATGCACCCAATTAAGTCTCCATGCGCATGCATGCAAGTCAACTGCAAATTAGAAGTTAAAGTGACCTAATTAGGTCAAAAGTTAGCGTTTTCGTAGTTCAAAATTATAAAAGAAAGATAAAGTGAATGGAGACTTTACTTTTGATGATTATTGATTTTGGAGCTCTCGAGTGCACAGCGTGCGGCCACAACAGTTGGGGTTGGCGACAGTGTCTTTAGCTAACGGGGTTTCGGTAGTGAGATATCTACCCTAGTCTCCTTCAGGATAAACCATCCAGGTTTGTCACTGTGTCTATTGCATTCATCATTATCCAGTATTCTAGTATATGCCAGAAGGTTATTTGCGGGTTCATCCATACAGCTGGGGGCATTTAGCTGGAAAACCCAAGTCATTCACAAGGACTCTGGATCATCATATTTCTTCCGCATGTGGCCTGCATCCTCACTGATAGGATCACTCTACTACATTGAGTGATTATTAGCCATCAGATTGTCCACCTGGGGCAGCTAGCAGCATATTACAGAGGTGTGGGGGCGTGAGCAACAGATTGGTAGATCAATTCGCTAGGGCATTTGGAGAGGTCAAAACTCTTGCATGCTCCGGCACAGGCACACCTACCTTTTGACCTATTTTTAGCTGAAACTGACCATCCCTTCAGCAAAAACGTTACACTTAGCTGATTCAGCCTACCGGGGTATTACGTTGGAAAACGAGGTCATTTCTTCATCAGCTCAGTTCATCTTGCATGCGTATTTGCTTTGGAGCATATTCGACTGCCTTATCAGTGGTAAGTGTTCATTCTATCCTGCAAACGCTAACCCTAATTTCAGCTATAAAATAGGGAAATTTTGCATGGCAGTTTGGATGCCCGGCTATTTCAGTAACTTTGCATAGAAATAGAAAATATCAGTATTTGGGATATTACAACCCTAGATCAATAAAAGGGATATTGAGAGGGTCTTGGGTGGTGAGGATGAGAAGCTTAATGATGAAAATATTGTCAACCAATGCAAGATATCTCAATAGTCGAGTTAAAATACCAGATCCATGATACAACATGATAGAATGTGTGCTAGTTTCAGATACTCAATCTGCTACACTAAGGATATTTATCATGAACTTGAATGTGATCATAAACCGGTAGTTAAATGGATTTCTAGCACTCTAAAATGATGCTTGATGTAAGGTATGACGATTATAGGGAAAATAAGCAATACCAAAATCACCAAACAATCAAGGTGCAAACCAGGAAAGGACGACGAAAATCACCTAGGGAAACCTGTGCTATAGATTGGGTAAATGGAGTTGGAATGTGATACAAATTAATACCTAGGAGTTTGATATGATTTCTGATTAAATCCAATTTGTTGTTTAAGCATACATGCATTCCAATGACTTGAGCTAGAAAATAGGGTTTTAACACTTAGAAATTTTTTGTAGACTAGTGGAATAGAAATCTAAACTAAAGAGAAAAGTTTATGGGTTACATAGAAACTTGGTTGATGTTGAGGTAGTGACACTCTTCCTTAACTGTGCCCAACTTGGTGAATTTTTGGTGAAGATCTTGTTCAAATAGAAAATGCCCAAAGTGACCAATGCGCGCCTCTCTCCTGTACAAGTTAACAACAAGAATCAATTTGATATTCAAGAGAGAAAGATGATTGTAACAAGAATGACAACAAGCATTTCACTCCACAATATAATGCACAAATGAAAACTGCTAAAGTGTCATGAATTTGAGAGAGAGAAGAAGCTACGCTCCTCCACAATAGTGTCCCCTTTCAAATCGCTATCCTGCCACAAATCGCCCAAAACAAATGATAACAAGATCCACATTGAATCCACCAGTGTTCACGAAGTAAGATAATGCAATCACAAATCAAGAACATCACAGACAAGAAGCACGAGTTTTTGTCAAATGATAATTTCTCTATTAGCTGGAATCTCCAAGAGCCAAAAGTCATATACATTGAGTGTGTTTTCTCTTATATAGAGATCCAATTGCAAAACCCCTATCATTCTTATGAGGACGGATAGGATCAAAGCATAACCAGCTTAATCAATAGTGGAGAGAGTCTCACTACAACCACATCGAGCCATCTAAAAGAGGGGGGCGATTTCCCTAATGCGCCCAAGTTTAGCTACATGATATACCACATAACATAAGTATTTGAGATGGGGGGTTTCCTAGGGGTCTGTCTCCCTAAGGCGCCCCCAAGTACAATGATAAGATAATACAATGTGATAACCAAATGATCTCATGACCAAGTGCGCCCCATGGAGAGGATGTCCTCCCTAGGTGAAGAATAAAACAAATGTGGTCCCCAAGAGTGATATAAACATGATGTATGGTCCCTAGAGCATCAATACACAATAAGATATCATTCATTTCCTTTCCTATACAGGCCAAACCGATTTCGTAGTTAGAGCCATGGTCACATTTTATACATTAAAAATGCTGATATATACTGCTGGAAGATAAATCTGCTCATAATTTCTTTTCCTTTTCCTAAATCATCAATCTGAATATACCAATGAAATTAGAGACCTCAATTCCAGTTAGGGTGACTACCAGCACCCAATGGATCCATCTCCAATAATAAAACTTTAGCCAAAAATAACCATAATAAATAAAAGTCTCATCGATTATGGACAATAGTCACCAACTGAAGGATGGAATGATGTAATGGATGTCAATGGGTACCAAATACACAATCTTGAACCACTATAGCCAAATCACCTGTGGGACCAATTTGTTGACCACGTCAAACTAGGTTGACCAACTCAAAATAGGTCAAACTGATAGCCAAATTGAGAACTAAATGATCCTGCATGCACAAGGGGTGAAAGGTGCTCTCTTACTCTTATTAATAGACAATTCAAACATTAGTAACATAATACAATGGTGATCAATACAATTACAACACAAAATAGACTTATGATTGAACAATTTCATAGTCTTTCATGAAGTTTCTATCATATACTCAGAAAATAAATCATTCCTTATTAGGCTGGCTGAAATGGATACAACAAGGTTAGGATTAATGATTTATTGACTTATTGGATAGACTTGATGCTCTCTCAAATGATAGGGGAAAAGGAAGCCCCAATGACATATGCTGCACAGAGGACACTAGGGAGGGAAGTGCCTCACAAATGGTTAGAGTCCTTAGATGGTCTCCAATAGTTTCTAGCAAGCACCCTTTATAATATTCAAGTAATAGAATTTTACAACATTTCACATTCAACATTTATACATCATGGTCTTTCCTTCACTAGCCAACCTCTAAGGGAAGGTGCCTTGAATAGCCTTGCGAGCCTCAAATAATGACTCGTTGTGACCTCCATTGCTCGCCACCGCCCATTGGTCCGATGGAATTACCAACTTGTTTCCTTGTGGGGGCAAATGGCTTTACACCATACAAAGGATGAGTGCTCATCCCTTGGCCACTGACTAGCTACATAAAGACTTATTTGATTTAATTTAATTTAGGCCTAGTGTTGAAAAACACAACTAATCGTTGTTGGCCTTTGCAGTCATTTTGATATAGCATTTGTTTGACATCTGCATTTGAGGAGTACTTGCTTGCAAGTCTTAAGGAGATGATCTAATCGACAACACAATCCTAACTGCACCTCAACATCAGGGGTAACTGGAAGGAAGCAGATCAATAGGTCTAACTATGCAGCTACACACTCTAGATCTGATACACAAGTAAACACAGAGTTTATCCAGCAAAGAGGTCAGGGTGGGGGGAATCTTCAAGATCACAAGTCTCGTCTAGGTCAAGGGTTGAAAACTACAACATGGAACAAACGGATGGGTGGAAAGAGAATGAAAATGGAGCGAGACAAGACCAAAAATGATCAATTTTGTACTAAGTTAGCTAGACAAGTGAGCATATAACAAAGTCTTAACGTTAGGAGTACTTAACTGTTCACAACTATTATTCCAAAAGAAACCAATATAACGATCCCGATCACCATTGTTAGTCACATATATGCTAAGAGACAAGAGAGACAAAAAGTAACACCCATATGCAACTTGTGTACTTGCTCATCCATATACCTGTCTCTGAAAGTAACCATGAAGACCAACTTTGAGTGCACAAGGGCAAAGGACTACATCGGCTGCCTAGCTCTGCTGCTCTGACGAAGTGAGCCATGACTCAACTAGTACATCTTATAGGCCATGCAAGACTCATAAATAACAAGGGAATACTGGATTACTACTCTGGGTGCTCTGAATAGCTCGAAAATATAGCTCCACAACTAATGAGGAAATAGATGCTCATCTCATGTAAAAATGGACTGGCTCATGTCTCTCACAGGTTGATCTGCATCATGGTAGCCTAGCTACCGTGGATGTTATAACAGGTCCTCCTAAAGGAAGGTGGTGGGGTTGGTTAGGGGGTAGATGGCTAGTAGTCGTGTAGGGTGGGATTTGGCTAGACGTTCTATTTGGAGCTAAAGTATTTAGGACACTTGTTTTTTTTATCTTTGGTGCTTTCAAGCATGATGGTTAAGAATAAGCGTTTCTTTATTTGAAGGGACTCGTGGGATGCAAATGCATGTTCCTAAAAGGACTAACAAACCTTAACATGTCAGTATATCTTGTTTTCCATAAATTGTCTCCACAATCATAGAGATTGTTGAGCTCATTCGATAGGAGAATGTGTTCAAGATGAACATTGATACACTAATTCGTATATGGCGTGACTGCAGGTGAAGTTTCAGATACACTCTTGTTTTGTATGTCTTGTATAAGTTGTACTCCATCCTTTGTTAGTGCCACAAGCTTGACTCTGTAGTTAATGCATGATGGATGTTCTTAGATGCCGAGGGTTGGTAAATTTGGAGGTTGAACAACATTTGGTCGGTGTGAGTGTCATATAAGCTACATGTGTTTGCGTGGATGGTTATCTGTCAATGCCTTCCTTTTAAAGCTCGACTCGCTAGAAGTGGTCTCTTTGACACTCTCAACCCCATTTGTCGTTGTTTCTAAATGGTGAAGCATATGTTGTGGGATTGCTAATTTGCTAGGAGTTGTTGGGATCATGTGAGCTGCAACACTCGGTTCTTCTTCAGGGGAGAGTGCATTGGTGTGTAATTTTGTATGGTGACTTCGGATCTTTAGTTTTCTCTTCCATAAAATGACAGTTGACACTGTATGAGGATCTCTACTTTGCTTGTCCTTTGGAAAATTGGTTGTAATTGTGCATTTGGGGATGAGATCAGCTATGTGCCAGCCTTTTGTCATATGTGGAGAGATGAGGTACACAATGTAATTGTTGTCTAAATTTTTTTGCTTATCAAAGATTCCAAGTTGTTAGAACCCAATGATTGTTTAAACTCTGAGAGATAGGACACATCCAATTGAGGGCTCGTATTTGTATCCCACGTATCGGACATGGACATGCTAGGACACGTGTCCTAAAACAAGACAGTTGTTAAACATGTTCCCTGGCCCCTAGACATGTCCGACTCTAGAAAACATTTTATCAATGTATTTTCTCATTTCTAGCTCTCAGGAAGGAGCTCTTACAGTCTCTTATTGTGTATGTGAAGGGTAAAAAATTGAGATTTGAAGGGATTCCAAGTGTTTTGTAAATGTTTTAGTTTCTAAAATAATTGGATCTTTATGTCTATATTTCATTTTTGACTTAACATATGTGTGTGTGTGTGTGTGTTTTAAAATTCATACATACCCACATACATACATACATATATTTAGAGGTTGCTGTGTCTAGTGTCAGATACTTGTATTTCCATGTCCTCCATGTTTCTTGTCCTTGTGTCATGTGACTTAGTTTAAACATTATTTATGCTTTGGTAGTGTTGGGGAAGAGGATATAAGTGGCAATGTATATGCCCTTCTGCCTTTTGTTTTCTTCTTTGCTAATAGAAGAAGTATTATTTAAAAAGTGAGTTGAAGTGCCTTATTGTCCCTTGCTTCATGCATCTAACTGGGATTTGTGTCATTGTTTTTCTTTCTAGTGGGCCCTCATAACACTGTATGAGTCACATGTGTACATCATTGCACCTCTATTCAGTTGCTAATCTTGAACACAGGATAGATGTTACAAATTGAAGTCTTTTAAGTTCTAAACTAACAATTTAATTTCCTTTGTTACATTCTAATAGTTTTCAGTGGAGTAATCCATGATGAACCTCTTTAATCATTGGTTTTACATTTGTCCTAAGCACCTTCTTCGGGTTTCACTACTTGCATGCCATAATGTGGGACCCTTAGCAACTTTCCAAAATCACGAGGTTCATTAGTTATGATCTTCCCGAGGAGCTGAGTTTTCTTTCCTCATTGTATCCTATATGGCCCTCTTACCAAAATACTTCTTCCTAACGAATGATTTTGATGTCAATGCATTGCACAAGTGCTGCTTTACAATCAGATTCTTGAACTCTCTTTGGGGTAATAGTATCCTTTAATTTGATCTCTTTGCAATATTGTCCATCTGGTTCCACTTGATTCATGTTTGCCACATTCAACCCAATTCTGAATTTTTCCCATTTTTCTTTGGTGGGATTTAGCATCTTGTGCTTAGATTTTGGTGATGGTGGTGCCGTTTGCTTAGAAATCAACTTTTTGAAATACTTGAGACAAAATTACAGGATCTAGATATGATCACTGGTGCAACAAAATTTACTAGGATCATCTTGAGTGGCATTGCGTAAGGATTCCCTTCCATCTTGAATATTGTAAGTCAAAATCAGCAAACTTAATAATGTAACTTTCTAGTTTGGGGATTGGTAAAGTGCTCAATTATTTACAAATTTTGAATTTCCTACTGAAATTCTCTGTGAATTTTCATTCTTTTTCTTTTCCTTTCATATTGGACAAGAATTGCCAAATTTAATTTTGAAGCGACTGTCCTACCCTATAGACATTCTATTGTTGATGTCATCCCTCCTTCCTGTCCTTGTCATTTTCCAAGAAAAATCTAAAGACTCAAGCTTTCCAACTTTAAAACATAGAACTTTAAAGTTCAAACTTTACAAATTCTCAATACTATACACTACAATAGCAAGCTATGCTACAAACCTGGACAATAATTAGATGTTTGAGCATCTATCCTTAACTTTCTCTTCCTAAATGTTTCATAATATTCATATATTTCTCTATTTTTACCAAGACATTAACATGGATGTCAGTGTTATGAACTTCCTCACAAATGATTTCATCCATCCTATTGAATTCAATAGGTGGGCAACCGCAAGAACAAACATCACATGGAAATAACTCACACAAATCAATGATAGTGGCACCAAGATTTACACTGTAAAACCCTTAGAGAGGGAAACATCCATGGAGGAACATAAAAGTTATATTACTACTGAAGTAATAAAGGTTGCCTCCAATACAATACTCTACTATACATGATTTGCGTCACACTGATGTTTGGCGATCACTAACAAATGACCCTCCATGATATTTAAATAGAGATCCATGTTGTCACACTGGGACTCAACAAAGACTCCATTGGCCTATAACTCAGCAAGACTTGATGACTAAGGAAAGACTCAGCAAAGAGGAAAAAAGAGTCAAAATCTAGTAATATTTGTGCACAAAATTATAGTAATGCCATTTCAATCCATATAAGTTATAAAACGGAAGTCTATGCAGAAATTCATATGATCAAATTCACAAATAGTACCAAGTTTATCTACACAACTCATAGTCTCATAACATAATTAGAAAATCAAAATAGACACTATCTCCAAGTCCAATCTCCAGTGTCAAGCATGACTATGAGAACGCCTAGAACAAGCCGTCAAGGAGCTAGAGCCAACATTGCTAGATTGAAGCAACAGCTGTGATGTAGGTATATTTGGTGTTTCCATTTGAGATAAAGGCACACCAGGGAGATATGAGTCTCTTCATCAGCCCAACTCAAATCATCAACATGAGAATCATCCTCCAAGACCCAATCACAGATGATATAAATCTTATTCAATAAAATTGGATCCAATCCTTTGACCACAATTTTTTGTGAGTATTTGAAGGTTGTAGTAGATGAAGACCAACTTCTCTAGTTGCTCATGCTCCAATCTGTTGTGCTTTGTGGTGTGGATGTGCTCAAATACTAACGAATTGTTCTCAGAACTTGAAGTGCTGCAAGGCCGACTCAGAATTCTGATGGCGAATTCTTGTAGTTGTGGTGTCTTAGAGCCACAATCTATCTACCAATGGGCTGTTTTAAAAAAATAAAACAAATATTACAACTTTTGCAATGTCAAACTTGAAAAAGAAAACTATCAAAATTACAATGTGATGCTTTACAAATTGAATCTTAGCTGGCATTTTCTTCTCCCTGAGACATTGGGTTGAGCTAAATCCAAACATGTTAGATGATCCCTTGTGCCTATCTTATGGCATATTGATTTAGTCTTGAATGGTACAGCCTATCACTACATATGATCACACCTCTCATCACCTTGCCATCTTTTTGAATTTTAGAACCCTCATTATAGAATGTGCTTGGATCGAGAAATTCTCCTGCTGCATGCAATGGTGAATGTAGTTGCCTGGCCCACCTGGAAACAATAATTTTCCATAGAGGGAGATATTTAGATGAATCACTGTTGTAGAAAGTTTTGATGGCCTCTTTGGCCCTATCCATTCCCTCATAAATGTATCCCATTGGTGGTTTGTCTGCATCCATGATCCTCAACACTTTCACAAGAGGTTCAGTCATGCATACAACCTCAGTGACTTTCTCCAATGAATCATCTTTAAAGAGAGAGACTTTCACAACCATTGCATCTGGTTTTGTGCCATCTTTCTAAAATAATCAATGCTGACTACAAACATCTGTCTTAGTGCTTGGTACTCTTTTAGAAGGATTTGGAGGTAGAGAAAATTTGTCTCAAAGCATGTGATAGTGGGGTCACTGAGCTTTCCTTTTATGAACTCTCTCATAAGGTTCAACACCCAAGCATGGTTATAAATGTCCTTGGTTATTTGTTTGCACTCTTGAACAATATTCTGCACCCACTCCAACTTCCCTTTGTCCTCCAAAATCAGATCTATGCAATGGGAATCACATGGGATACAAAAGTAGTAGGATATTTTAAATAGCAATTTTGGAGCTGCTGCAGAATTTGCATCTTATTCTGTGATTACTTGGACAACATATTCAATCCTAACTTCTTCCACAACCTCTGCTTACAATGAATATATCAGAGTGCATTCTTTACATGTGACGATGCATCGACAGATTTCAGAAACATGGTTCCTTTAGGGATCTACTGCTTTGATCTGTCCATGCATCTAACAAAATTGTGCAACCTGTACTCTCCCATGAGCTTTTAATGCCTTCCAACCTGTGAAGCTTTGCAAAGACCCTCTCAACATGGATACTCACACACAGCTGATCAACAAACAATACAGATGCTGGAGTGTCAATAACTGTTTGTTTGGCACTTTGGATATGTCCCCATACTTTGTGCATTGATGGATTAAAGGCTCAAAAGCATCCTTGAACTTATCCACAAGAAACCCCTAATCCTGAGAATAAGACTACAGGAGATCTCAAAATGCATATGCATTTTTGGGGGTACAAGCCGGCTGCTTATACAAATTTTGGTAGTAGCACAGCTGAGATACAGAAATGAAATGTAAATTATGGGAAATCATTCTTAAAAAGAGTAATTATAGGAGGAACACACTGTTAGAAACATAATAAGTAATAATAAAATAGTAAAATAATTAATAGTTAGGGTGATTATGAGACACCTCGTTTGGGTGAATAGTCACCATGAGGACCTATTTATACGGGTCCCTTATCATTGTAAACAATCATTCTATTATCTATTATATATTTAATATTCAATATTATATTCCATTCTTATGGCTTATTTAATCTTCCAAGTATTTTGGTGATTATTTGTGTCAGTGAACTATTGTTCGTCTCATTTGGTATCAAAGCAAATCTGATTCTGGTTTGCGGCCAAAATTGTCAAGGTTTCCTTGAATTTAGCTCTTTGACCTTACTCAGAAAAAAGAGAGATAAGATAAGATAATTTTATTAATGTCTGCTAATGACCACAAAGTAGGTCAACGGGACTGTCGGTTACAATGATATGGCATGCATTTGGGAGGATCAAACGATCTTCCTTAACGGAAATACAATATAAGCAATTAAAAAGAAGTAAAGAAGTGCAATGCAATCTAAGCTGTAGCATGGGAGAGCTTCTGCTCCAGATCCACCTCTGTAACCCTGCACAGGGGTTAAGGAGTTCAGGTGGAAAAGATCCAGGAGCCAAAGTGACCAAAGAGGGTCTGGTACTCCTAACATCCGAGGCTGAACACAGAAAACTGAGGGAAATGCAAAAGTGTCTGCTGCCCCGATTCGGGTTTGGTGGGCTCGGTGCGCTCTCTAGAGTGATGCCGGCGGGATCTGGAGGGTCCTGAGTGCCTCTCGGAGAGAGAAGTTAAAAAAAAACGATGTAAAAAAAAAGTGAATAAAAAGTAAAAGCAAAGAACTAAAAGAAGTAAAGAGAAAATAAAATATAGAAACCGCACATGGTTTCTTAAAAAAACTATACATGGTTTCTTTTCCAACAACAAACAACACGTAGTTTAATAAATTCAATATTACACAATAATATTCGTATTATTAATATTGAATTTTAAAATTCTTGTTTTCTAAACTTCGTATATATTAATTTATAATAATAACTATTGGGAAACATAAAAGAGAAATAGATATATATATAATAATAATAATTATTATTGAAATACTAATTATTTTTGGAAAAGGAAAAAGGTTATTTAACCTAATAAGAAGAAGACAAGAAGTAGTCAAAGGAAGACAATTTATCGTTGAAAAAGTCAAAATCAAAGGAAGAATATTTAAAGAAGTCAAAGTCAATTGAAGGCTCATCAAATAATTCAAAATCAAAAGAACGACTATCTAATCATCGAAGAAGTCGAAGACCATGGAAGCCATATTAAGGCGTTATCAAATAGACAATGATGAATTGAGAGACATGAATAACAAACTGGAAATAAATATTAAAATACATGATATTCAAAAGGAGTTCAAAGAACAACAAATTTTCGACCAAAAAAACGATATAGAAAAATTGTCTACGAAAATTGAGGAATTAAAAGATGAAAAGGATTTCAATCATAGATTAAAAAATCAGGATATAGAGAAACAATTAAACTAGTATAAAGAAGAAATAATATGCTTGAACAAAATCCTTAACGACAAGGATGAAGAACTGACACAAATACGAAAGAAATTAAAAGATCAAGAATCAGAAGTTGGCCAGTGTTGACAACAGATAAAACTTCTTCAACAACAAAGTGACGACTCTAAAAAAACACACAAGTTGGAGACTGCAAAAAGTAATAAAGCATTATCCAATAATTCCGAAGAAATTTTCAGATTAAAGAACCATAATAAGACATTAGTCACGAAAATTAAGAAGTTGAAAAATAGTTGGAAGGCAGAACACTCCATAGAAGACATTGAAGGAAAACTTCTAGACAAGCAGGAGGAAAATAGCTGCATCATAAATCATATTGAAGATCTTAAGGAACAACTTAAGAAGTCTGAAGATGACAAAAAGTTGCAAGCAGAATTGATTAAGAAGTTTCAAAATGACAACATGCAGTTAGAAAACAAGTTGGAAAAGATACATAACGAAACATTAAAACCTCAAGGGATGAACATACAACTTTCAACTCAGATCAATGCTCAAAAGACGATGTTCATAAAAGAAAATGACATTGTGAAAATTCTCTATCGACACCCCAATCATAAAAATCGATATCCTTAAAAGGAGGAAATGTCGAAAGATAATGGTACTAATGTGATCAAAGCTCCTAATGACAAATCAGTAGGGAATCCCAATAGTCAACAACAAATCAATTTGGGATGGATTGATCCGTCAACATATCGGAGTTATGGTCTACACTTGGAAACTCCTATCGACATGTTTCATCAACTACGACATCACAAGGAACGATGCGACAACATTATAAGGCTTTGCGGACAAAGCCTTTCTAAGAGAGAGTCAATGTTATGAACATAATAAGTAATAATTAAATAATTAAATAATTAATAGTTAGGATGATTAAGAGACACCTTGTTTGGGTGAATAGTCACCATGAGGACCTATTTATATGGGTCCCTTATCATTGTAAACAATCATTCTATTATCTATTATATATTCAATATTCAATATTATATTCCATTCTTATGGCTGGTTTAATCTTCCAAGTATTTTCGTGATTATTTGTGTGAGTGAACTATTGTTCGACTCACACACACACACATATAGAGTGGGGTAATCCCCCAGGGTTAGCTCAATTGGTAGAATCATCCACCCAAAGCATGTTCTTGATTGGGAGGCCATGGGTCACAAGTTCAAATTTGGTTAAGTCCTTTGGGCTTACCAACTGCCACTGTGGTTGGTGGATGAAATGCCCTCCATTCAGAAATGCTGATGAAGAGGGGGGATCCTGCAAGGTTTTGCTCCGAAAACATTTTTTTTTAATCCATATAACCATGCACACGAAACCTCCAAAGATTTCAATGCCACTGGTGGGTGGAAACTAGGATAAACCAGTGGCACCTAAGTTCCAAGCACCTAACCCCAAGGGGATCAAGAGAGTCAAACTTGTGACCTCCCCAACTTGATGGAGAGATCTCATGTCTGGCTCATGACCGCTTGAGCTAATCCTTGGGGCTAGTGGAAAAAAAATCTATCTATCTATCTATCTATCTACATATTTGTGGGTAACGATTTATGCCTTAACTAGCCATTGGATTGCAGGCATGCCATCCTGAATCTTGACTTCTTAACTTTCTTAGATTATCATCTTGGCTAATAGACATGCTCAGCTTCAAACAACAGTGGAATTTCTTAGTTGTGGCTACAGACATAATGCTAATACAATAATAAGCTATGCAGTGTGAATTTTGGAAAGTCAGCGCTGTTCAGTTTCCATCAATCTGTATTGCACATCTTCCAAAACTTTTAATGCTATTCCTCTCTTGGTTGTTTATATATTACTGATGCAAGCTGTGTTTTAATTTATGCAAGTACCTCCCATTTTACTTTTATCAACTTTTTTCCATGCTATGTCTGTCTATTATTGCAAATTTATTCTTATTAAAAAGTGAAAAGATTATTCAGAAAAAGAATAATAAAAAGGAAAAGGTTGAATGTCTTTATCTTTTAATAGGAAAATCATATATAGCAAACATTTACCCATTTTGAGAAGCATAAATTTTAGTTTCAGCTTAACGGAATCGTATTATTAGCTTGTGTCCCCCCTTCTATGCAGCTACTGGCGCTTCTCATGCTGCTCCTGTTTGGCGACGCTTAATGAAGATTATTCACAAGGTATTACCCTATTAAAACTGGATATGTTCTCTTCACTTGCTAAATCATGTGGATAAACTGGATATGTTCTCTTCACTTGCATTTCTTTGGATGTTTGGAATGTACGAAGTTGTCTAAATCTGATTTGTACTTGGTTGTAGGGCCTTCCAATCAACAAATTTCATGACATAGGAATTGACAAATATGGAATGCGATCTCCACGTTTCAAGAGGAAATCTAGGCGTGGCTATAAGATTGGCCTAGAAGTATGTATTCCTTTTCCGTTGATGGAAATGATAAATATGAGAAGGCCAGCATTTTGGAAACATCTTCTAAATATATATAGTAGCATGATGTGATTTTTCTTGCAGGAAGTTAGGAAGGCTTTAAACCAAAATGATGAGAAAGTTGTTTCTAGAGAAATCTGGGATTGGGAAAATGAAAGCAGTATTTGGGAAGAAAAAGAGAAGATGAAAGAGTGGACTGAAAATCAGCTGAAAAAGGTGTTCAAAGTCAGAGCTGTTAGAGCACCCTCGAGGTCAATTCTTCAAAAGTCTGAACATAGGTGATATTTTATTTTCTTTTTAAGATGAAATAAAACATTTCTGAATTTTTTCTAGTTTGAGCTAAAGCTTGTTAGTATTGCTATCCACAGCTAGGAGCTTAATATGGGGATATTGATTATGTACCTATTAATATGTCTGATTTGGAGGCAACCTAGGAGTTCATGCACTTCATCTGACTTGAAGTCTACGATTCTTAAATATCCCTCCTTTCTGAATCGATGTTGCGTGGGAGCCACCCCCCTCCCCCCATCCCCTCTGCCTCTGCTCCCGAAGCTTGCTTCTGAAGGAAGCGTCCAGGAAGCACTAGGAAAACATGCTTCCTAAATGCTCCCGTATGGGAGCATTTTCAGGAAGCTCGCTTCCTTGCAAAAAAAAAACGCTCGCTCCTTTTTTTTCAAATTTTAATTTTCTTAAAGAAAAACCAAAAAGTTAAGTGATGAGTGGGGGTGAACTAACCCTAGGCCCACACTAATGCCATATAGAGGAGGGAAATCCTACTCTAATAGCAAAAAAGCTAACCTTAGCGATCATTAGTAGCATTAAATGGTAATATTAAATTCGTAAAGCAAAAGTTGACATTCTCCTTATCTTTCATTTTCTAAAGTTGACGTTTTCCTTATCTTTCATTTTCTATCATTTTAATTAAATTTTTAACATCACCATTAATTGTTTCAGGATGTTTGAGAGTGGTTCCAACCTCATCGGACTTCAAATGCAAAAAGTAGATTTTTTGATCCCATTCAAAATTCAACAGGCCTAACAGTTTTTAGGATTTCAGAATTGCGATGTTTCCACTAGATTCTATCCTGTATGAGGGTATGGGATTGGTATTTAATCAAACACATCAACCCCTCTATGGACCTTGATGTTTGTGGTGCTAATTGTTCAGATTGATGTTGGTGGCCTCAAAACTAGTTTTTGAAGAATCCCTAGTTTATAGCCTATTTATTGATGTACTTGGTTTAGATATGGATTGCACTCAGTGCTATTTTGGTTGTATGCACTCTTGCTATATACAGGAGAAACTTTGCATATTTGTATATAATGGTTTGAATTCTGATGGATGCACATGGTTTTGTTGACATATGCATCAAAATATATAAAATATATATATGATATAAAAAACGCTCCCAAACCGTAATCTTTTAAAAATTTTGCTTTTCACTCCTGCTTCCTACTTCTGCTCCCACTGCCAAGTAACCTTGTTCTGAATTTTGTCTAAATCAAGCAGAACTGATCTGTTGTTCATCTCTTACTTCATGTTATTCTTGAAAACATTTTTTATGGACCATATGAAAATTATAGAAGAGATACCATGCTTATAAGTTATGACCAACTCATTAGATTACTATCAAATTGGAAAGCAGGCAATTTCATTTCATATTTCCATTTCTGGTGACAGACGAGGAGTTTGGGTATGGAACATCTCAGGAGTAGGATGGAACAGCAAACAATAAAGAGATGTCTGCAGCGAACAGCATTAGCCTTTTCTGGGGTGCTCAGCCCATTCTAGGGCCAGATCCAGGTGTCATTGTTAAGAATTCCCTGCCCTTGTTCATGTAACTCATTCCATTGCTGATCTTTTGTTGCTGTTGTGCATATATACAGATTTTCCCTTTTTAAGGTGCAGTGCTGAAGCCACCGTAAGCTAGATGATGCGATGCTGTAACTGAGCGATATGTATTGCTGAGTCACTTTCTAATTGTGCATGGAGTCAGACTGACTCTGTAACACTCTGTGGGCATTCTTATTGTGCACGTTTATGATTTGAATTGTGATTGTACATAATTTCTAGTTTCCAGGGTGTTGCCTGTTGACACGTGCATGCACCCTCTTTTATGGCTCTCCCAGGTTGAGCATGTGGGCATTCTCTCTCTTACTCCCATTTATCTTTGCCTGTGGGGAATAACAATCCTGTATCCTTTTGGGTGCAGCAAAATTCCAATTCCAATATTGTTTTTTCTCACATATGGTTCTGAACTCATGTGAATTAGCGCTATTTGTCTTTAGTAATATCCATGTGATCCCAGTAACCTCTTTTACAAATAACTCTGAATACTTGCATGTTCATCTTGCAAGTGTGGAGTATTTGGGACACAAAAGCTGAATAATGGAATCCTTTCTTTCTCACCTGGTGGCTTGTTGCATATGCTCAATAATGCAATTTTCTTTTAAGATTTTAAGAAAAATTCAAAACGGGTTTTCCAATTTACTGGTTTAATGGGGCACTGAGTTGGTGAGGGAGATGGCGAAGAGGTGGCAACAAGAAAAAGATGAAGCCAAGACAAGAAAAATATAACTAGAACTTTTATGAGCAGAAAATTATCCAAAAGGATGGGCCCCACAGGGATCTACCTGCTGCTTACAAAGAGGTCCACACATACTCTAGGCAAAGGTTGAGAGTAGGAAAATATCTATCCTCACTAGTGGAAGTTGGGTTCACAGGTGGATGTCACGATGGATAAGATGGTGATCCTTGCAGATGAAACGAGCTAGGAAAATTCCACATTGATCATAGAGAAGATCCTGTACCTATATTCACAGTCGAAATATTAGAGAAACAAGAGGTCATTCTGTTGTTTGTTAGGAAAGTGTTGCTTGATAGAGATATCTATAAGTGGGACACAGAGAAATGGGAGAAACGTTTCTGGAAGTTTGAGTCCTCCTAGGGGCTTGTGGTTTCAGGGTGGAGGAAGTGGTCAGGGGTGTGCTTTCAATTGGAACTTGGATGATTGCAGGTGCCACAGCCGATTGTTGGACACAATTTTTGGATTACTGAGCAAGTTTTTGATATTAAAGTAGTTTTAAATGTAGTGTAATCTTAAATGTGGATTTCAATGCTCTTTTGAATGTGCTTCTATGTAAAATGTAAATAGAGTCACAGTTGCAAGTAAAATAACAAAAACTTGTGTTAAAGGAGGAAGATATTCGCTATCCCCACAGGTTTACATATGAGTATAAACTCACATCCTATAACTATTTGAATCCTTTAGGGTTGTTTGTTTCCAATTACATATCACACCTCAGCTACCTACCTGTAACATTATTACATGCACATGTATATTTGTGTGTTTATACTGTCCCAAGTTCCAACACCCCCCTCAACACACAAATACTCATTAACACGTTATTCAACTGCCCCCTTCCTTATTTCATAAATGCTACTTTTTACAAAGAAGATCTACATCACACAGGATGCAGCTAGAGGCATCCTCCCAACTGGATCTTGGATGATGCAGGTGCAACAGCTTATTGTTGGACTCCTTTTTGGATGCAATTATATTAAAGTAATTTTAAATGTATTGTAATCTTAATAGTGTACTGGAATGATCTTTCGAATGTGCTTTATGTAAACATAGTCAGATTTGCAAGTAAAATTACAAAAGGTTAAAAAATGTATGAAAGTATGAAGAAATTCACCATTCCCACATTAAAGGAGGATATTGCCATACCACAAATGAAACACTTTTTAATTAAATAGGAATGAATATTGCACATGGGCAAATATGTAACACACCCATACAAAATATTGTTAACATTGCAACCACAACGTGCCTATGAATTGGAGTCATTACCAGTTGTTACAAAAAATGAATTAAACTGTAATCACCTTGCTCTCTGCTTAACCTCCATGCAGGGTAATCAACTGAGATGCCTCCAACGCGTTCAAGAAAAGAAATGAAACAACAAAAGAAAATCAGTCAACACTCAAAAGAGACATCAAAATTTGAGAATTGAAAATAGCAAATGAATAGGAATATTGCAGATGACTACTGTTGAATTGACCCAGAATTCTGTGGACATGATGTGATGTTTGGATACTTTTATAGATGCTGCTAGGGAATCATTAGTGAGGAGAAATGAAGTTTTTTCTTATTGGGCAGGAGGATCCCTGCCCACTTGTTGATTCTGAAGTGGAACTGTATCAGACTTGGTGTCATCATTCCATATTGGGTCATCCCCTTTGGCATACAGGTTGCTCTTGCAAACCAATGGAGGTGAACCACGGGCAAGATTTAAAAAAAGCTTCTTGACTAGGAATTTGTTGGGGACAGTATAATTGTGGGCAAAATTTTAGCAGTGTTGAGATCACAATCAATCAGGGGATCAATTAGAATCAAAAGCCAACCCAAAAACCTGCAGTAAGAGGGAAAGATGGAATCCCTACTCAGCGTGTTGGAGTAAAATGACAATGTGCACTGATGAGACAAATGAACAAGCAAGTCCATGTCCACCAACCCTCCAAACAAGTGCGTTCCAAGATAACTCAACTCTAGAAAAGAGGGCACTTAATGTTGATTTTTCTCCAGGTTGTAGCATCGGGCAGACATTCTCCCAGATTGGTCATGCTGATTTGACCCAGAAAGATTGATACATTCTCCCTTGGAGCTTGAGTCATATGGTTAGAGCTGAATGGCCTTGGCAGGGGCAGTCCTCCCATTATCCTGAGTCATATGGCGTGGGAAGATTGGCCCCAGGGTGCTCTCACATTCCATGATGGAGTGATCTATTCTATATTAGAGATTTGACTTGTCTATTTGATAGTGGCTTTCATCCCCTTCGAGAATTTACAGGTCTAGTCTAATGTTGCTTTGCATAGAATCTAAGAAGTGCCTGGGACTTCTTAGTGGGTCTATTCAACATTAGAGCTCTATGTGTGAATAGACGTGCATGTGAGGAGATGATCATCAACAAGGCTCATCGAAAAATTTTCTAGTGAGGAGGAAATAACCTAGAAGACAAGTGAACCATTGAAGAAGTCCTGGAAAGCATTGAAAAAGCCCCAGGAAATATTGAAGACTAAGAGTACAAGTGGGCCCTGAAGGTAAAATGAAAAGTGAAGACAAAAAGACAAGTCGTCCCTAAAGTGAAATAAAGGTCACTTGAAGTGTATAAATAAATTGCTTGAACATTTGATTTTATCAAGTCAAGCCCATAAAAGTCATCATGGAAAGTGCGCATGACAAGCAAACTCTTCTAAGTAAGAAGCATCTCTTAAAGGGCTCTCGCTTTTTTCTGGAGGAAGACTTGACTATCATGCAGCAAGAGGAAAGAAAAAAAGAGCTATCAAAGGTCAGAGCAACAAGAGATGAGGGCAAAAGAGCATGGTTATACAAAGACAACATTGTTATTGCTATTTTCGGTCCTCCTTCTAAAGCAAGACAACAAAACAACAGTCAAGAAGTGATAGCAAATCCCTTAGCAGAAAATATTGCAGCAAGGTCAAGAGGGACAAATAGGGATGTAGACTCAACTTTGAGTCTTGTATGCCAAAGCAAATAGCAATCAAGGGCTACCTAGGTTCCCTTAAGCTTAGTATGTTGGAACTGCAGAGGATACCTATGGAGACGTGGACCTGGGTTAGGACCTATTGCAGAAGATAGGGACATAATATGTCTTGTGGAAACACATGAACATGAAGGGTGCAAGACACCCTTGTTTGAAAAATATATGAAGTTGGCAGTGTGGAACAAGGCAGCAGAGAATGGAAAAGGTCATGGAGGTATCATGGTCGTGAAGAAAAAGATAGATCGTTGCATTCAACTAGAAAAAGAAGACTCAAATAAACAATTTATATGGTTTAAAATATCAGAAAATGGAAATGTCATCAGAATTGCAGCATGCTACTTCACCCCACAAGTTTAAAAAATTTACAAAAGGAGGGGGCTCGACCATAAAGATCCTTTTGCAGCATTAAAAAACGATATTGCGAAGTATTCTCAAGTAGGTGAAATCCTTCTAGTAGGGGATTCCAACGCCAGGACCGCAAGTGAACAAGCTAGCATTTTTTGTCATAGGGAAGATTGCAACCCTATTTGGCTTACAGAAGAAAGAAATCATCAATGGACAAGAATTTCAAAGGACAACAAAAGCTGCAATCTCTTTGGAGAACAATTGCTTACCTCATGTGGAACTTTTGATTTAGTAATTTGCAATGGTTTGGCTAGATGGACAAATTCTGGTAATTTCACCTGTAATACCTACAATGGAGCAAGTGTGGTGGATTATGCAATTTGTTCACATGGCTTATGTGAGAAAATGGAGGAAGTTATGATTGGTGAACAGCTCTGGGATTTAAAATCTGATCACAAACCGATCTATCTAAGTCTTTCTTGCACTGGTAAGCAGCAGGTTGGGACAAAAAATTAGCACATTCAACAACCTCTGACAAAGGGAAAAATTCTTTTGACTCAAGAAAACTGTAATATCTTTAAGGAAGCATTAGAGAGACTTTGCAAGAGGGAGGAAATTCTGTCCCAAGGCCTTAATAATTAGCAGCTAACTAATTTAATTCAAAGGGCACTCTCAAATTGCAAAAGAGCAAAGAATAGGAAACATGAAACAAATTGCTTTCCTGTTAAAGCTTGGTTTGATGAGGAGTGCAAAAAAGCAAGGAGAAGGTTGAGAGAGTCAAACTGGAAAGAAAAAGACTTAAAAAGCTACAAGCAGATTTTAAGAAAGAAAAAAGTTGATTTCATGGTCTCAAGGAGGGAAGAGCTAATATTCCTTGGGAAAAATAACCCCAAACTATTCTGGAAGGAACTTCAAGCGAGCAAGAAGCAAACTGGAAACAATATTACAGTAGACCAGTGGCTTGAATATGCAAGGCAACTCTATGAGCGGAATCCTAAGGTTGACCCCCCTCCCCCCTTAGTCAACACTGACACCATTACTAAGCTTTTCACTGTGCAAGAGATTGAGTTGGCTATTAAGAAGCTGGGTGTTGGAAAAGCCAAAGATTTAGTAGAACTTCAAGTTGAATATCTAAAGTGGGGTTCAAAAATTCTTGCACCTCACATTACAGGAATCTTCAACAACATTATTTAGTAGGGATTCCCTACAGATTGGACAACTAGCTTTGCAATACCTCTTTTCAAGAGCGGAGATGTCAATGATCCCTCCAATTATAGGACCATAATGATAAACCCCTTGTTTGCAAAGCTATTTGGAAGCATGCTAGAAAATAGAATTAGCAAGTGGGCGGAGGAAAGGGACAAGCGTGCTAAAGGGCAAGCAGGTTTTAGACCTAAACATTCCACGGTGGACCATGGTATTACTTTAAGGCACATCATTGAAAGTGTGGGAGAAAAAAGAGGAAGCCTTTTGTTGTTTTTTCGATTTCAAAAAAGCTTTTGACACGGTTCCCAGGGATAAGCTATGGCACAGAATGGAGGAACTTGGGGTTCCTATACATCTTAGAGCAGCTGTTCACAGGCTATATGAGGAGGTCAAATTCAAAATCAGAACATCAGATGGTATCTCCGAAAGTTTCAGAAGTGATATCGGGGTCAAGCAAGGGTGTCCATTATCCCCTACCCTTTTTGGCTTATATATTGACAAACTTGAAGAGTGATTAAACTTAGAGGGCGGGGATGGCGTCGTCATGGGTATGTGATAAGGCTTCTTTTGTATGCAGATGACCTTATTTTGATTGCTAAGTCTGGTCTTGGCTTGCAAGAGCACTTGATTTCCCTTGAGCACTTTTGTAGAACAGTGGGGATGCAAGTAAATACTAGCAAGACGGAAGTGGTAGTTTTCTCTAGCAAAAGAAAACATAAACATCATAAGTTCTACTTTGAAGACAATACCCTGGAAGTAGTGGAAGATTACAAGTACCTTGGAATCGACTTCAACAAAAATTTGAGTTGGGGAGGCTGCAAGAAAAAAAGAACTCTTGGAGGTTGGAAAGCGTTTTATGCTTTCCAAAATAGGCGCAGAGAGGCAGAGTTATGGGACTGGAAAACTATGCAAACCCTTTTTGGGCTCTTAGTAGTCCCGGTTGTTCTATATGGTTGTGAAGTTTGAGCCAGCAGTACCTCTGACTTACAGTGGAAGCAAATAGAAAAGATTAAAAAACACATGATTACATGCAAGTTCAAAATTAAGAGGTCAGTGCCTTACGAGATCATGCTAAGCGAAAAGGGGTGGCTTCTATTGAAGTAATCACTATGGTGAGATTCATAAGATATCTAAAAAGAGTTGAGCAAATGGAAGAAGGTAGATGGCCTAAGGTTGTTCTCAATGACATATTGTGCAAAAGAAAGAAGACTTGGATGCGGCAAAATATTAAATGGCTTAGTAAGTGGGATATGTGCTTGAGCATGTGCCCCACGAATAGTAAAGAAATAAAGGCTTTTGTTATCTATAAGTTCCACAAACGAACTTGGGATAAAGACCTAGGGAGAAAGAGAAAGTATTATATTGAAGAGTTTAACCCTACCTACAATCAGCATAAAAAGGCGTACATAGGGGCTAATATACCTTGGAAAGCCAAAATTCTTATTGCTCAATTAAGAACTAATTCCCATCAACTCCGTTGTGAGACCGGGTGCTGGAAAAGGCCAAAAGAAGTTTGGGCAGAAAGAGTGTATTTTTTGCACTGCTGGTAAGGTGGAGACAGAAAAACATTTCATTTTAGAGTGTGAAGCCTTTAAGGACTGTAGGGACAGGTACGTAAATGTCTTGACGGATAATTCTTGGGATGATTTATTTAATGAGGGGACTGTGGAAAAATTGGGGGCACTCATCGTCAAGTTAAACAGGCAAAGGATTGAATTGCAGAAAAATGCGTGCGAGATGGTTGGTCCCATAGGCTATTCTTAGCCTCGTGGACGTTAACATATTTTCTTCTTCTTCTTCAAGACATCATAGCATCCCTTTTCAGCTACTCTAGTACGCACTTTTCAAGGGGTCATAGCGAAATTACAAGGAACATCATTTCTGGAGGTTCTTATGTTCTCTAGAGATTAGCTATCTTACTAGGGTTTCCTCGTGAAAGAGGATGTACTTGTGATCTAGGATTTCTTGTGAATAAGGGCACACTTTTATGTGACAGGGTTTTATCTTCATGGTGATGTACTTGAATTCCTGGACTGATTTCTTCTAAGAAAAGTTGGCTGGTTTTTTCCCAAAGTTGGATTTCCCATGGTAAAATTTGGCAAAATTTTGTGTCTATTGTGCATGGCTGTCCTTCTATGATCTTTTGTTTCTGCTGCAATTGAAGTTGAAATTTTCAATGACAACAGTGGGATGAAATTACTTTTTGAAAATCATTAGGAAGTAATTATCAAGATTTGAAAATTGTGTTTCTACTGCTATAAGAAAATTCAACATGGTACCAGAGCGCTTGGGTACTTGTTATGGGGTTTACAGAACATAAGAGATTTTCTTTTGTGGTTTCAATGAGTATTATGGTTTGGCAAAACACCGAGTTTTGATGTTCTGCGCAGTCTAGTGAAGTTCATGTTCCCTATTTTGTTTGGTGTGATGCATTGACTGGTTGCTTCGTGATCAGGGGTTTGATTCTACGGCTTGGTGACTGCCCTAATCTCACTACTTGTGAAATTATCTGTGTGATCACATCTTTGTGCTCTCCGTCTCCTAAGATCACGTGAAAATGGTTTGATTTTATGAGAAGTTTGGGAGATTCGTAAATCATGGACTCGACCTCAATTTAGATGATTGGATACCTGCATGTGTCTTGATTGGTCATCATCGAAGTATGATGCCTTAATTGGTTGACGAAATCCAAAGACTGTCGACTTGCCGTATTTTTTTCCATCCAGCGATTGATTGCTAGACATAACTGGTCGACTGGAGGAAGGATCGACTAGCATCGTGTATCCTAGATTGGTTATGGGATTTCTGGAGCGTTGCTTAAGCTCTGGTTATGGGATTTCTAACCCATCATCAAAGAAGTTCCTTGAATCGATTGTTATACTGAGCACGTAAGCAAGGAGTGCTTTGACGATTTTGTGAGCCAAATAGAATCATCGATTGCATATATATGGACTTTGAGTAACCCGAACTATCAACTGAAACCTTGAATAGAGTCTGGGCATGCTGACGCTGCATCGATCCTCTCGACTTGTGTGTTCTCTATGGGTTATCTTGTGTGCCCTTTAGTCATTAAATAAAGCCGCCGTGGTAGTATTTCCTTCACTTCATGAACGCGTGGGAGTTTTGAATGGTGAGATCAAATCATAGCAGGGCACTTTCGTGTCCAGATTTCTCATGAATGGTGATGGGTCATGATGTTAGGCTATTTGAAGTGTTGATGTTTTGAGTAGCTTCGGAAGATATTCCACAAAAGTGAATAATAATCTCTTAATCTCAATCCATAATTTTGAAATTTTGTAATGTTCCAGTATCAGACTTCATAAATATTTGAACTTAAATGTGCATGGATGATACTGATGATTTCTCTATGTTTTTAATGTAATGCATAGTTATGTATATTTTATTATATTGTTTAACTTCTATTTGTTTATGGATGGACATTGAATAGATATGCTTATATGACCCCAAGGGATAGCTTGGTTGATTCAGCCATATCGCCAAAGGTGGATCCTATTGATCGAAAATTCATAGTTCAAATCCGACTTACTGCTCAAATCAACCGATCTGAATTGCTAGTGAGTCACACTGCCCATTAGTGAGTTTGACTTGCCAACATAGATCTGATCCATTTCTACTAATGGGTCATTCACTGGGTGAATGAACTTGACTCATTGACCCGTTGGTGGCAGTACCGATATTGTGTTTTTTTTTTTAATTTTTGTTCTCATCAACTTTTTGCCAAGCTGAGCCAAGTTGAACTCGAGTCTTTTGGCTTGGTGAGTTTTTTACCAAGCCAAGTTGGGTAACTATGATATGTAAAATTGGCGTACCTGTAGCTGATACACCCTATTTTTGGAGATATATAACCATTTCGGAGATTTTGAACAACCATGGTTCCAAGTGACCAACCTTTTGTTTTGAATAGTTAATGAAACCATGTTTATGATGTTGTCACATCTAGATTGAACATGAACATTGTGCTATTAGCTGAATACCATAAAAAAGTCATTGTAATTTGAACAATTTGACATTTCAGATCTAAGCTTCAACGATATGTAAAAACCAGTTATTTCAGTTTGTTTAAAGTTGTTTATATTTTCATGACTAACTGTTCTTCTGAAACTGATGCATATACTATTGTTGCTAACATGCAGGTATTTTCCTGGTGTATTCTAGTGAATGACATTTTTCTGTATTTCCGTCAACATTTATGTATCTCCAGACAAATATTCAGTCTATACATCAGATTTCACAAAGAGACAGTAAAAAGGTTATCTGGAAAGCAAGAGAATTGAACAGTGAGAAACGACAGACAATGATGCCCTTGTCTCCTGGAGCTCATGTTTCTAAGGTAGTTTATGTGTACTGGTTAAAACGCTTCAGTTGTCCTCTTAGCTGGTCTTATGAATTGACATTCATTGTCATCAAAATGGGCCAAACTGTACCCTCTGTTTATTACCGAGCATGATTGGCATCGTATAGAACTTCGACTGCTATAGTGTAACATTTTGCTGAACAATACTCTCTTCTACCAGGCAATGAATTTTCATCTATTCAGGTAGTATTTTCCTGCTTTATGGATTATGTGTGCATCGTTCTACGGGAAACAATCCATATATTATGCACTGTATTAGTTTCAAGAAACTCATCAATAGTAGATGTATCCAAGGGAGGTGGTTTCCTACCAAGCATTCGAAATGCTTCGTGTATAAATTACTATGTGATTTGTATTTGTGTAATGAACGATTGAATGATATCTTGATTCATTCCTCTCAACTTACAACTAGGGCCTCTTATCAAATTTTAGGAAGAATTCTGGTTATTGAGTCAAGGCATACAATAGTAGCAAATACATATATGATAAAGTAGTTGCCTTCCATCAATAATTTGACTAATTTCAAATTTCCAATTGTATATATTGTGAGAAATTTTTGCCTTTATCAAAAGTTACAACAATTTTTTTTTTGTAAGCATCCACAGAGTTTCGAACCGGTGACCTTACGCAAGGAGTGCCTTAACAGTACACCCATTCACCGTCTATTCTATGCCCTGTGGACAAGTTGCAACAATTTTGAAATATTTACTGGTTCAGCATTATATTTGCCATACTAGGTACCTTCTTTTGTAGAGTCAGCATATTGAGTTTTTTTTTCAAATTTTTGTGGATCAATGAATTATGTATTTTCTAAGAATTATAGATTGCCAAGAGTAATTAGAACTGCGATTGCTACAAAATATTTTGGCAGAAACCAAAGACTCGTGCACTTGCATCTATACCATAAAGGTAATTGCCAAAAGCCTCTATTCTTTCTATTACGGAGAACATGTACCCCCATAATTAATTCTGATGCTTAATTGATCTGGATGTGCAGGGATGTTTTCGTAGCTGAAGTAGTACACAGGCAATTTTCTCTACCTACCCTTGATACAAAAATCAGGTTGGGAGCTGCTTACTTCAGGGCTTGCTATTTTTTTTATGGGGGTGCAATTAGGTGAATGAATTGAAAGTTCAATTTTCATGGTGACTGGAACCATGAAATGAATGCCAAACTATATTCTTTATGGTTAGTGTCACTATTTTTATTTTTATGATATTAATATATTAAAAAATCAGTTAAGGCAATTGTGACAAAAGGTTGGTGGCTGACGTACTGTATGGTTTCTAGAAGAAAATGTGCGTAGTGCCAAAGTATATTTGCACCCAACCACTGCAGGATGTTGGGGTTTTCAGATTTATTCAGGAGAAAGACGAGACAATTTTTGTGCAGTGAGTCGAATTGAAAATTGTTGATGTACATTGGCATAATTGATCAGCATAAACAGCGTGGTTGTTATTAGTTGAATAATTCAATGTATTTAATGTAGATACCAATGTGACTAGCACCTGTAATACTCCAGTTTTTACCCCATGGTATATTTAATTGTACATGATGTAAATATTGTATTGAGATCATGGCATGGAGCTCATGGCCAAGGCCCTGCTATTGATGAATGTTTTGTGGATAGGTGATCAAGGCTGATACCTATGGTGATAGTGCTAAGTCAAGCATAGTATATATTTTGATATATAATGTAAATGTACAAATTAATAAAATACCACAGCTAGCTATGGAACTGCAACGTGAAAGAGATGGGGGCATGATTCCACAAGGGATAGGGTGGGGAGTGAGTCAACCCTTGAGCCAATAGGGTGTGACCAAATGTCAATGCGGAAACCCATGAACCCTCAACTACTTTTGTCCTTTGTCCTCAATCATCGATTTCTTCTAGAAGTTGGTTGAGGCAGTTAATGCCTTGGGCAGAGCAAGGCATGGCAGTCTGATGGCTTGACTGAGTAAGCCTGCAAGTCTATAGGTCTGCAGCCTGGGAGGCCGCTTTCTTGCTTCTGCGGCAAGTAAACCCTCGGGGAAATGCATGCTTGTTCCCTCATCCTAGAGTCGCGTTGAGCGTTGGGTGCATTCGCATTGTTGGTAGAGTTGGGGGGGGGAAGAGTCGTGTTTTTGTTCGTGGTTGTTCATTATTCTACCATTCTGTCATCCCAGGCCATTCGATCATTCTGATCAGTTGCTCATGCGTGTGTGTAGGTTCACTACCTTGAGTAGCTAAAGAGGAGTTACAATGTGTTTTGCTGAGTGATTGGACAGTGGAAATCTCTTGATTTTATGAGAATATAGTCCTCCATGGTTTCCTAGTGTTGTTGTGCAATGATCTGTTGTTCAGGGCAGTTTGTTTCAATCTCCCGAGTCGCGGAAGTGTGGTTCCGTAGTGATTTTCTCTGTGTTATAGAGTGAAGCCAGTGGGCTGTGTTTTATTTGGCGATTTCTATGTAGCGCATCCCTGTTTTGGTTTGAAGGCTTAGCAATGGAGTAGGGCCAGAATTGGTTGATAAGCCTAGTAAAGAGAGGAACCACACAAAAAGATCAAAAGGGGTTGGTAAATCCGACCTGCACACCCGAGATAACACTAGAGGGAAGGAATGTCTTAAAGGACTGTGTAAGCAGGGAAATGAATACTTCCTTGTGTAGGGTGGGGTGGAGTCGTGGAGACCAAGCCAGATCTAGTGTAGGTATCCTTAGCTCTGTGGTTGAGCTCACTAGCCCAACACTTCTACCTATCCATTGCCTTAGCAGCATGATAAGACCAACTGTTAGATGGTTTGGTTGTCGTGTTGTGTTTTGGATTGTGGCCTTAGTAGTCTGTGAATCCCAATTGTTTATTGGCATCGCTGGACAGTCTGTGAAACCCAACTGTTTGTTGGTTGACTGTGTTTTGATGTGTGTTGGTTGTGTGTAAGCCTGTTGTTCCCTAGTTCCTTGTGGAAATCATGCCCAACTCGGGGGTGGCAGTGTGTTGAGAGATTAATGAGCACATTGGACTATGGTTGGGTGGAACGTTGCAACGACATAGCTAGTTGCGGGATAACTTGATCATCAAGATAAGTGTCTCTGTTACTCTGTTTATCCAATGTATTTGCTTATGAATGACTATACTGGTTATGTAGAATGCTTATGAATATGATGAATTGCTATGTTAATGTGGAATGCTTGTTGATGATCAAGTAGAGGTTTACTTGTGTATGAATGTCCCTGTAATTGCTTGTTTATACCTTGTATGTTTTATGCATTTTGCTTCTGTATATGCCGTGTGTTTTTGTAATGCATTTGCCTAAGTTCCTGGAGGCTAGAAGCTTGTTACAAAGGTCAGAATGCATCTAACTTAGTGTTTCCGCCCCTTGGAATCCGCCTGCGGAATGTGGGAGGTGGGAGAAAGAAGTTTAATCAAAGCAGAATGTGGGATTTTCGACTTTCGGGATTCGCCTACGGAAGGCAGAAGGTGGAAATCATGAGAAAAGATAAGGCAAAAAGTGGGTTTTTCGACTCCCGGGATCCTCCTGCGGAAGGCAGAAGACAGAAGGTGCAAAACCGGAAAAAGGTTAAGATAAGGAGTTATGTTTCCAATTTCCGAGTTTCGAAGTACGAAAGGCGGAAATCGGAAGTGCAGAAAAGTTGAACCAAGTTGAACAGTTAAAATGGAAAAGAACACCCAGGTCGTGGTTTAACAGAGCTGTTGGTTGCAGCATTGGTAAAAATGTGCCAAGGAAATTAGTTGTAGAAAGAAAACTACAGTGAGAAAGAGTGTTATTTATCAGAATTGCTAAACTTAGCCAACCCGACGAAATGCACCTTGACCGTATATCTAGATTCTACTACGATCTTAACCGTTCATGCCTGCAATAAGCAATTGGTAAGTAAGTTTTGAATTTCTGAGATTGTCTAACAAATGATGTTGTTAACACATTTTGCAGAGTCATAGTGCAGATTGAAAAGTTGGTCTTGGTTCGACAAATAAGGTCAAAGAAAATCAGCGCCAAGAAGATTAACAGCATGGATGATGCACAAGATCCCTGTGGACATGGGGAAGATGCTATGGGGGAAAAGCCAAGAGATCCACAAGAGAAAAGAAAGCCACTCCAATGCTGGAGATGTGGAGGACCCCATTTGCGCAGGAGTTGTCCACATGGGGAAGGGTATGTAAGGCTAGCTTACAATATCCAAGAAAATGAAACTGAAGCTGATGGGAAGAGGGAACAAGAGAGTTCCCGAGATGCTGCAGTTACCATAAGAAGCCTGAGGGCAAAGTTGCAGGGTTTCAAAGAAGAAAATAAAAGGATGATCAAGGCACTGGTAGAGAAAAACCAGTTGACTACAGTCATGCTACAGAGTTTGGCAGACCTCCAAAGGTAGATAAACTCTAGGCAACAGTTAATAGAGATAGAAGGGAGTAGGAGAAATTTCCACAAGAAGAATGAGAAGCTTAACGCAAGGAAGAAATGTTTTAAACCTTCTCACCTCCACAAGCAGCAAAGGAAGCCATCACAAGCTGTGATTGAGCCAGCCAGAGTGATGAGGGAAAATCCAAGGAAACCACTCAAATGTTGGGGATGTGGAGGACCCCATCTGCGCAGGAATTGTCCACTTGAAAATGGGAATGAGGCTCATGTCCACAACACCCAAGAAGCTGAAACTGTGGGTCAGGAAGCAGGGACCATTCCTAAAATTTGTGCAGTGTTAGAAGACCATTAGGCAGGTCATAACTCAATTGTGGTGGAAGTTGAGTGTGAGATTGTTGAACAGACTATTTCTGTATTGATTGAACCTGGATCCACTCACAGTTATATCACCCCTGGACTTGTTGAGATGTGCACTTTGAAGAAGTCAAAGCATAGAAGATCATGGCTAGTTCAACTAGCCACTAGAACCAAGAAGAAGGTCAGTGAGATGGTAAGGAAATGTCCATTGGTCATGGATGGGTTAGTCACTTGTGCAGATCTGAATGTGCTGCGACTTGGGTCCTACGATATACTCATTGGAATGGATTGGTTGGAAGCACATAGAGCAAAGCTTGATTGTTACAACAAGACTTTTGAGTGCTTAGATGAAGAAGAGAAACTAATGGTTGTGAAAGGCATTCCAAAAGTGATCTGTGGAAGGCAATCTTCAGTAATGCAGCTGAAGGAGTTATGTGGGAAAGGTTGTAGAGGGTATGCAACTCATGTTTTGGAAGCAGCAAAGAATGATACTCCTAGGTTGGAGGGCCTTATGTGTTGCAGGAATTCATGGATGTTTTCCTGATGAAATTCCAGGGCTTCCCCGAAAGAGGGACATTAATTTTACCTCTGAATTTGTGCCTGGAGCAGCACTTGTGTCCTAGACACTCTGCAAGATGAGCAAAAAATGCCAGAGCTGAAGATGCAGCTGCAAGAGTTGTTGGAGAAGAAGTACATTAGATCAAGTGTGTCTCCTTGGGGAGCACCATTCCTATTTGTGAAAAAGAAAGATTGTACACTCTAGTTGTGTATTGATCACCAACAGTTGAACAGAGTCACTGAGAAGAACAAATATCCTTTGCTTAGAATTGATGACCCTTTTGATCAAATGAAAGGAGCAAGGTATGGACCTTATGGGTTTGTAGTGGTACCGTTTGGTTTCACAAATGCACCAGCTACGTTTATGTGTCTCAAGAATAATGTTTCCAACAAGTACTTGGACAAGTTTGTTCTTGTTTTCCTTGATGATATTCTTACTTATTCAAAGAATGAGGAAGAACATGTGGAGCAGTTGAGGCTGATTTTGAAATTGATCAGGGAACATAAGTGGTATGCAAAGTTGAGCACATGTGACTTCTATAAAGATAGGATTCATTGTTCGGGTCACATTATATCGGATAAAGGAATATATGTAGACCCTGAAAGGATTGAGGCCATTATGAGTTGGCCCGCTCCAAGGAAGATGACAGATGTAAGATCTTTTGTGGGACTTGTAGGATATTACAGAGGGTTCACTGAAGGATATTCTGCAGGTAAAGTGGAGCCTGTGTATAGACTGAGGAGGCATACATGTGAACTTGTAGTTCCATGAGATGACCTTCGTATGTGTTATCACCAAACTTGTAGTTTCCCTTATGAGGTGGATCCAGGATGGACAATAGAGGGATGGGAAACTAAAGAGGTGGAACCAAGATAGCCTCGACTCCCAAATGGATGGTTGTCACGCCAATCGAGGCAATCTTCACTTGATGTTATCTTAGCCCAAGACAACAATGGGGGAGAGATCAAACCAAAACACCAGATCAAATCAAATTATGTTGAAGAACGTAAGGTGTAAGGTGAAGTAAACCCTAGATCTATGGATGAAGTCATAAGGTGAGTTAGGATTTGGATCAGGGGTTTATGAGGTATGAAATTTGATCCAAGTTTGAAATACAAGTGACTTATGAGCCCTTCTACTAGATCCAGAATCAAGGTACTAGCAAAAGATGGTGATATCCACTGCCTTGGGAAATGTGACCAATGCAGGGAGGGTAAGAACAGGATTGGTGCTATCTAGTACCACGGGATAGAATCGAAGGAAAGTTTAACAGTGTAGTACCCAAGCCTCGGGGACAAGATCAAATCACACGAGAAAATGGCCAATTGAGGGGTTGCGCTAGGGTTTAGAGAGTAGTGCCTTGGGATTTGGGTCCAATGGAGTCCCATAAGCAAAACGTCTAGGACCCACTTAGGGTTTGACCCGATCTACAAAACCCATAAATGCTTTGCCAAAAGATCAAGCGGTTTGATCTATAATATTATTTGATTTTTTAAATTTAGGGTTTTAACATGAAAATGAAGATGCCAATGGATTGAGATCAATAAAAGAAGAACTAACCTGCGGATCTTACTTGGATAACCTTGTAGATGCCTTGATGATGACAATCTATGCCGTCCCGATCAATTTGAGAAGATTTAGAGGAAGCCTTTATGTAAATCAATTTGCTCAAGGAAGCCAATGCGCCCTCTCTCCTGCACAACAAATGCCAACCATGTCAGATTTGATGCATCAAGAGAAATGGACAAATGCTACAAAAAAATAGCAAGATGAAATCATAGATCGCAATGATACTAATGAAAACCCCTTGATACGAGCGATGCTAAACAAGGGAGTTGAGGAAGCCCTGCAAAAACTCCCAAGTGAAATCGCCCTCTTGTAGACAAGACAAATGTTTCCAAAAAAAAATATAGATCTCACCACAAATACTCAAATGCTAGGAAACAATAGACTTTCCAATCACCATCGAAGAACACCAGATGCAAAGGAGATCCAAGAATTTCTACAAAATAGTCTTCTATTATCCAGATCCAAGAGCCAAAGACTCCTTTACAATGAGAAGCTCTCTCCTTTAAATAAGAATGAGAGAGAACAAAATCCTAACCACCTTTCAAATGGATGGCTAAGATTAAAAGACCAAAATGTTCTAATCAACGGTTGAGATGAGTTCAACATAAAATACATGGATCAATACAATAATATAATATATCAATGGACTAAATCACCCTAGGAGAGGGGATCCCACTCAATAAAAATGAATAAAGCTCATGGTGGGTTTAGGGGGTATTAACTAATACCCCTAGTGTGTCCCCATGGCACAATAAAAATAAATATCATTTTTTACATGCAAAATAGTGTCTCTCTAAAGAAATCGTGAACCTCCCAAAGCTCCAGAAAAATAATAAAATATGCCGGAGAGATGGATGTGGGTCAATCCAAGTGTTGAAATTGTTGGAGGAGTGGAAGACATCACGGTCATCATCTAAACTCATCCCATGCCACTTTCTTGCCTCAGTAGCCCAAATCGATTTCTTTAGTACCCATTTTTATTATTTATAATCTGCCTCCAGAACTGTGATATGGCCCAAACTACCTCCTAGAGTGCCAGCGTTGTCAAACTGAGCTCATCAGGCTCTCTGGGAGGGGGTAATATGGTGAAAACAAGTGGCTGGACCACCCCCTCATACAACACTCGAGGTGAACTAATCAAATCACCTCTCTTCTCTGACCGACCATTCAGTATGGTAAAACTGCATCAGAATGGTATAATGAGACAAATCATCACTGTAACTGCCCGAAACTGAAAATAAATTATCTCATTGGACTCAGAGGACCCAAATCCATCCATGGTGCATACTCATACACCCTACAAGTCTTTGCATGATCAGGTACAATATCCAATATGCCCTAGCAGATAGAATAATAATCTGTAAACAATCAATAATATAACCCAGGCTAACATCAATCTGCTGCAAGTGTTTAGAGGTTAAAACATGTTGTATAAATCATTCAAATAACAATTATAACAAGTAGCAATCATTTCATTAGTGATCTATCAACCAAATATAGAGTCTTATTTAATTAATTATAACTTAGACCAGACTTTTAAGACCATACTCACTTCATAGTTGTAATCAATTTGCTAGTGAAGGGTGAATGCTAGAAATCAAATGGTTAGGATAAAGGGTGACTATCAACTTGACACTGTGACACTTTGGATATGGAAAGGGGATACTCACTCTAGCCTATGTTGGACAAGCAACAACACAGGGGATGGTAGTGTCTCACAGATGGATAAGTTACGTTCAGAGGTACTTATTCACCTTGACAAATGCTCACAATCCAAATCAAATACAAGTGAGGCCAACAATATTTAGATACAACTTTTTAAGAGCCATTGCTTTTTGGGCCTTCCAATTTCCATAGCCTTGGTCCATGCATTTATTACACGGATTTTTATTATTGAGGCTTCATGCATTCATGTATGTTTAAAAACACTACTTTTCATGAATGGTTTATTTTCACAAGATATTCATTTCAATACTTCAGAGCCATTTTCATTAGGATTTCCTTGCATTCATGTATGTTCAAAAACACTACTTTTCATGAATGGGCTTTTTCCATAAGATATTCATTGCATTTCCAAATACATTGTATTGATGTCAGTGCTATTTGTTTCAGGTTTAGCCAACACAACCTAGGCAACTCAAAGCTGAGACACAAAAACAGGGAAGCTTGTCCAACAAAGAGGCTCTAGTGGGGAAAGGTCCTCCATGCAACAAGTCAAGTAGTAGGTCGGGCTAAAAACATAACTGGAAGGTAATGGATGGGTGGAGATAGTGAACAATGAAACCAACACTAGCAAGCCAAAATATGGTGGGAATGATCATATCTATTCTCCCTAAGGAGGGTAAAACCAATGAGTATGGGTCAAGAACTTCCAGGTCTTGGTAGGGACATACAAACATAATATTAATACATCCAAGTCCACATATCTATATGACCGCCAGATCATGACACTAGATGCTATGACATGTCACAAGAATGAATATAAAAGCAATGATAACCATAACACAAGATAATATCTGCCGAGTCATATACATGTAAATAATTGATCTGAACCAACATTTGTCCAATGATGAACTACTGATGCAACTCTGGGCACTACTGCTATGCAAAATGGCTAAATGACTACATTAGTCCTCAAATCTGAGTGTCATGAGACTCAGTCATGGCATGGGAAAGTACTATAGTCCATCATTAAATAATGATCCATCATAGATGCTCATCTCAATTTCTCATATGTAAGGGAACTGGCTGAAAAGTGTACTGAAATATGAAAAATAGAATATGATAGTCCGACTACTATATATGTGATAACAGTATGTATGTACAATCATATCAGAACTTCCTGAAGACTGCAGGTAGAATGACTTGAACAAAGCAGTATGGTTATACCCAATGAAACCAAGGTAGGAAACTGCCATGTGCTATGAGAAGGATCTCATGACTAAAATCTAACCTCTGAACGTAATAGATTTTAGAATTTCAGCTTTTAAATTTTGTTGTTAATTGCTAATTGGTTGTTTGACTGATCTAAAATGGTGTCAGGATGACATGTTCTAAGTGAATGTCTAGGTTTTGAGTAGTATGTGTAAGTAGGGGATAAGTGCTCCCACTTGCAAAAGCCAAACAATATGAGGATGGCCTCATGGTTGCAAAAATCTGATTTTCTGTAGGAAGTAGAATTGTGAATCCAGATTTTGATTTGACTATCAATGTTATTGATTGTTTGATATTTGGAAATTTATCTTTGCATAAGATAGATTTGAAAAGCTATGATTGAAATTTTCATGATGACATCTCATGTGAACTGCATGCTAGTATGTAACGCAGGTGAGATTATGGTAGTATGCCCTTGGAGTACATAGCTTCTTAGAAGGATGTGTTTGGGATAGATGGCTCCTTTGGAAGGATGTATTTGGGTACATAGCTTCACCTCCTTGCCAACTAGGCACTGGTATGCATCACTGGGGATGCCCAGGGTGTAAGACATTTGGTTAGACTTCTTTCTGCACGCATTCACGCTGTAAAGAGACTGCGATGAGAGTGGGGGCTCCGTGAAGAGAATAACCGCTAGGTATTATGGTGTCTGGAAGGGAAGCATCTGAGCATTGGTGAGCACTTGGAGGAGGTGCTAAGCCCTTAAGCAGAGCTGTCATTAAGCACCCATAGAGGTGTTAGGCTCTGGAGTAGGGCTACTAGATCTCGGTTGAGAGATGCTATACATATAAGTATTCGGTTTACTTAGCAAACTTTTGTTGTTGTTGATTTTATGTAAATACACATGAACATATGATGTGACCATGGTTTTGAAAACCTTGTTATAGATTGCATCTATAGGAATGAGTCTGACATGTGAATTAATTCGTTGTGGTGTCCAGAAAGGAAGCACCTAGAGGAAGTGTTAGGCTCTGTAGCAGAGCTGCCATATTTTTGTTGAGGGATCTTTTCACAGGTGATCCGAGGCTTGTGGAAACTTGGCTACCTTTTAATGCACACCCTAGAAGAGCACAGAAAGGTGGGTACACCCGAGGGACTGGGTAGCAGAGAAGAGGTACCATCCTTCTGTGGGGTGGTGCAGGTCTTGTGGGTGCCATGGTTGTATAAAGCCAAGTCAGATACATGTGGAGCCAAAATAAGATACTTATGCAAATAAGTATTTGAATTACTTGTTGATTTTATGTCAATATATATGTGCATGTGATTCATCTATGATTTTTGAAAAATCTTGTGAATCTGACATGAGAATTGACTCATTGCTTGGGGCTTGAGCATAGGTATTGTTGGTTTCCAAAGACATTGGAGATGTTCCAAGCTGTGGAGAAGGATTCTCCAAGACCGGAAAGAAACTGGTGGTATGGATTGATGCATGCAATCAAGGACATGGAAGAGTTCCAAATTGTACCATTGGACATATAAAGCTGTAAAAGGAGCACCACGGTCTTGATGATGCTACATGGGAGTTGGAGGATGCCATGCGGTTGGCGCACCCATTTTTGTTTAAGTGTGCAGAGCACTGAGAGCGGTGTCAGTGTAGCATTTTGTTTAAGACGGTAAAGCACTGAGGACAATGTTGTTGTAAGGGGGAGGGGATTGTAATACCCGAGTTTTGACCCCTTGGTATTTAATTGTATATGATGTAAATATTGTATTGAGATCATGGCATGGAGCTCAAGGCCAAGGCCTTGCCATTGATGAATGTTTTGTGGATAGGTGATCAAGGTTGATACCTATGGTGATAGTGCTAAGTCAAGCACATCATATATTTTGATATATCATGTAAATGTACAAATTAATAAAATACCACAACTAGCTATGGAACTGCAACGTGAAAAAGATGGGGACATAATTCCATAAGGGATAGGGTGGGGAGTGAGTCAACCCTTGAGCCAATAGGGTGTGACCAGATGTCAATGGGGAAACCCATGAAGCCTCAACTACTTTTGTCCTTTGTCCTCAATCATCAATTTCTTCCAGAAGTTGGTTGAGGTTGTTAATGCCTTGGGCAGAGCAAGGCATGGCAGTCTGATGGCTTAACTGAGCAAGCTTGCAAGTCTGCAGGTCTGCAGCCTGGGAGGTCGTGCTCTTGCTTCTGTAGCAAGTAAACCTGCGAGGAAATGCGTCCTTGTTCCCTCATCCTGGAGTTGCGTTGAACGTTGGGTGCATTTGT
>LPNX010432993.1:120211-136640 GCA_001517045.1 Pseudotsuga menziesii | reverse complement strand
TCCTCCAAAATTAATCAATATTATTTTATTATTTTAACTATTATTTTATTATTTTCCTTAGGAGGCCCATTTTAGACCCCAAAATTCCTCTAATGGTTGTTGGTAGAGCCAGGAGGGAGAGTTGTGTTTTTTGTTCGTGGTTGCTCATTATTCTACCATTCTGTCATTCCAGGCCTTTCGATCATTATGATTAGTTGCTCATGCGCCTGTGTTGGTTCACTACCCTGAGTAGCGGAAGAGGAGTTTCGTTGTGTTTTGGTGAGTGATTGGGCAGTGGAGATCTCTCGATTTTATGAGAATATAGTCCTCCATGGTTTCCCAGTGCTATTGTGTAATGATCTATTGTTCAGGGTAGTTTGTTTCAATCTCTTGAGTCACGGAAGTGTGGTTTCGTAGTGATTTTCTGTGTTACAGAGTGAAGCTCGTGGGCTCTGAAGGATTGTGTAAGCAGGGAAATGAATATTTCCTTGTGTAGGGTGGGGTGGAGTCGTGGAGACCAAGCCAGATCTAGTGTATGTATCCTTGGCTCTGGAGTTGAGCTCACTATCCCAACACTTCTACCTATCCATTGCCTTAGCAGCTTGATAAGCCCAACTGTTAGATGGTTTGGTTGTCCTGTTGTGTTTTGGTTTGTGGCCTTAGTAGCCCATATACATAAGGCATATACAAAAACACAAGGCATATACAGAAGCAAAATGCATAAAACATACAAGGTATAAAAAAACAATTACAGGGACATTCATACACAAGTAAACCTCTACTTGATCATCAACAAGCATTCCACATGAACATAGCAATTCATTATATTCATAAGCATTCTGCATAACCAGTATAGTCATTCATAAGCAAATACGTTGCATAAACATAGTAACAAAGACACTTATCTTGATAATTAAGTTGTCCCGCAAATAGCTATGTCACTGCAACGTTCCACCCAACCATAGTCCAATGTGCTCATTAATCTCTAAAAAATACGGCCACCCTCGAGTTGGGCATGATTTCCACAAGGAACTAGGGAACAACAAGCTTGCACACAGTCAACCAAGAGTTGGGTTTCACAGACTGTCCAGCTAGGCCAATAAACAATTGGGATTCACGGGCTACTAAGCAAAATATGGGATTTCTGACTTTCAGGATCCCCCTGCAGAAAGCGAAAGGCGGAAGGTGGAAATCAGGAGAAAAGATGAGGCATAAAATGAGTTTTTCGACTCTTGAGATCCGCCTGCGAAAGGCGAAAGGCGGAAGGTGGAAAACTGGAAAAATGTTAAGATAAGGAGTTATGTTTCCGATTTCTGAGTTCCGAAGTGTGGATGGCGGAAATCGGGAGTGCGGAAGGTGGAAGGCGGAAAGGCCGTTGAAAGGTCCTTCGCACATTGAGTTTTCAATTTACGAGTCCCGAGGAGCGGAAGGCGGAAAGAGGAAGTGCGGAAGGCGAAAGGCAGAAAGGTCGTTGGATGTTTCATCACACATTTGAGTTTCCAATTTCTGGGTTCCGAGGTGTGGAAGGTGGAAAGCGGAAGTGCAGAAGGAGGAAGGCGGAAAGGTCGTTGGATATTCCGTCGCACATTTGGGATTTTCGATTTCCAAGTTCCGAAGTGTGGAAGGCGGAAAGTGGAAGTGCGAAAGGGGAAAGGTGGAAGAGTGTTTAAATGTTCCTGTCACACATTATGTTTTCGATTTCTGACTTTCGAGGTCGGAAGGGAGGAAAGTGAGGTGCGGAACGCAGCCTGCGGAAAGACAAGTCCACTGCGGAAATGTTCATTTCGGTCACAAAAGGGATCTGTCAAGGGCGGAAGGACTGTTACAGAAATGTACAGGGGTTTTTAAGCCTGAGAATGAAGGTGGTAGAGTGAGGTAACGTCCATGCCCGATGTTTGAAAAGAGAACAAGTGTTCTTGAAGCAAAAAATTTAATTTATCCACATTATGGGGTATGGAGACGTGACATCACCTATGTAGGCCTAATGGTTAAGAACATGTGTTATCTTTCTGGAGGTCACAGGTTCAAAACTGGTGGGGGTAGGATTGCTCATTCATCCGTTGTGACAAGGCTTGAAGGGTAGGCGACCCTTGGGATAGAGGCTCACCCCGATGAGCTTAATGGCGTCTCGGTCTATACTAAGTCACAAGTTACTTGTATATCTGGCTTGCGAGTTGTTGGATATACCTTTGGGAGGTTGTTGTTCTCATGGTAAAAAAAATGAAATTAAACGGCTTATCTAAGAAAGCAATTGTGGATTTCCCTCTTAGGTGTCGAATATAAAGTAATATCATGACATTGTCAAAGCTAAAAATCTTGTCTAAGCTTTGGATAATATTTACACATGGCACATTTTGAATAGGAGAATGATATGCTATTCATTTTCCATGATATTTACATAAGAAAACTCCCATCAAACACAATTTACCTCAAAATAGTTGTCAAATTACCAATGAAAGTGAAGTTTAAAATCCTCAACCAACCAATTAGCATTTAATCATTGAAGGCTAAATGATGAAATCACTATTTTGACAAGAGAGTGAGAAGCAATGGTTTGAGAGTGAATTTTCATCCTCCCGTGGAATTAATTTTGGGTGCAATGAGCCTCCACATCTCAACATTGATAGACATTGTTTTTGTGACGTCCAGGATAACCCATATTGTTATTAAAGAAAACAATTCCATTGGTAGTGGATTATTATGTTCTTTGGCCACTTTGTAGTGCTAGGTCTTGGCATAGAATCCCAAGGCCCACTGTTAGGATTCTATCTTAATTCACAGCTTCTTTGGAGTTGTTTGAATAAACTTTTTGCGGGATAATTATGTAAGTGTAGTTTTCCTCAAATGCAGGGTGTTGCGGCTCGATTGATCACTTAGGTGGAAAAGTCCCAATCCACTAGTGCTATCGGGGGCAACTTCAAAATGAAGCACCATTGTTAGCATAGTGCTAATTTCCCACTTTTAGACCAGATATCATAGGCCAAGGTAGGACTCTCTATAGGTTAAAGTGGATTTAGTTTCAGAGACAACTAAGGGAGAGTTGATTAACTTGATTAGGATGTGTGAAGCGAGATTATTAAGTTACTTTCTCAAATTAAGCATTTAGCCAATAGATTTCACAAATGACTAGAATATCAAATACTTAGAAGATAGCTCATTGATATAACATCATAAATTGTGATCGATAGCAATACTTAGTGAAGAGATGGCAGTGAATCATAAAGCTTGCAAAGCATTAAAGAAAGAGATCCATCACCGTAACATGAGATAACATTCACTGGGCAAGATTAACAACATGGAGCAACTTGTTAGTATTAGAGATTCTTGAGTGTAGGCTTTGAATGAGGCCTTGCTTGAGAGAAACTGCTTTGAAACAAAATGTGAGCTAAGTTAATTAAAGCTAGTCCTTCAAAAGCAATGATAATCACTTTATCGAGTGTAGCAATGTGGTCTTAATTTAAATTAATTTGTCAATTACTCCAAGATAGTTAAACAACAAGCTCATTAATCCATGTTTTAAAGAAATTACATAAGCATCAAGAGCATGTGTATTTGAAAGATGACGGTAAATCTTTGCACAAATGATAATTTCTAGAATTATTTAGCAATGATTATGTGAAAGCTGCTATTATAATTTTAACCGTAAACCAAGACGAATTCCAGAATTAAGAAGCTCAATGTTCAGCCAATATATCCAAGAATATATGCTATGCCAAATCAACGTTAACCAAATTTAGAATTTTAGTTTATTTTGTTGTTCATAGATCATTCATTGAGACAAAAAACTCAGAAATTTTCAACACTTGAAAATTTCAATTTAGTCAACAATTTTGTGTGTTTCGAAGGTTAGAATTAAGTATTAACAAGTGTAATTTTCATAAGTATTAGATTGATGTTCTAGCCCATTTCGAACCACATAAACAAGAAAACTCAACAATTTTCAAACTTTAACACATAAATTTTATGAAGAATTTTTTCAACTTAGAAATATGAAAATTTATGCTAGCTATGACCCTAAATAATTTCTATTTTGTTATTGTTATGTTTTTTGGGAATCAGAATCAACAAGCTTTAGGCAAGAAATACTATGGGAAATGACATAAATTTTCAGATTTAGTGCCTAAAAAATTCTAGCAGCCTAATCTACCATAAAACCCTCAAAATAGATATGCAAAGATGTATTTTTGGGGTTGATTTCCAGGAAATGAAATGCAAATAATCAAACTAATAACGAAAAATAAAACTAAGCTAATTGAGCCTAAAGAAATTTGTTGAAGCTAATTTAGANCTACTATCGAAAACTATATATATATATATATATATATATATATATATATATATATATATATCTTAAGAAAGGAAGGAAAATGAGATATTTGATGGTTTTTTGGTTGAAGAATTTATAGAAAAGACTAGTGCCTTCAAACTTTGGGGTTATGGGGTCTTGGGATCAAATCCTCCAAGAGGCGTTGCATGTAAGTGCTTGGCTAAAATTGTTGTATAACACAAGAGAGTTGATATCCCAAGCTATTGAAGCTCTATGCAAATCTTCACCAAGAAAGAGTGGTCACTATAACACACACCTCCAATCTATGCCCTAGTTTGTACCCTAGCTTATGTCGCACAATTTGCGGCCCGTACAATGGTAGTAAAAAACCAAACCAATAACAAAATTAAACCACAATGATAAAGTTATTCCATTGGAGCAAACTTACTCTCTCAATGAACTAGGAGCATAAACTTCACAATGATAAAAATAGCATGTTACCTCTACAAGATCATCAAGTTGTGTCAACCATAAAAGAAGACTAAGAGTCAAAACCTTTGGATGCAAAATGATAGTATTTTTTACCAATGCTCAACAATAATGAGAACAACAGGCGAATTATCTTATATATGAGAAAAACCAACATTTTCTACAATAAAATAATAATGAAGTATCTAAAACCCTAGATCCAACTTAGGGATCTTCCACAAATGAACAAAATACATAAAATAATCCTTAAATGCTCAAGGAGAGAGGATGACCCCATTGATGATTTCATTACAATGTATTGTGATTCCTCTGAAAGGGAACAAAATATTTTATATGAGCGATACCAGTTTAATTTCTTTCTACAGGAAGAAACTAGGTGAAACCCCAATTTTGTAGTTCGGGATGTCCAACGTAGGGCCTTTACCCCCTTTGTAAAGAATCAAGTTAAATGAGAAAGAGATATGGATCTCTAGGAGCAAAGTGAAAACTTTTCATGGGTGATAGTTAATATCGAGCATCTGATACCTAATGAGGTCATTAGAGATCATTAGGAATTACTGTTTGATTCTAGTAGGGTAAAATTATTCAGAAGCAACTAAAGGATGGCTATCCGAAACTTTGATGAGACTCGTAATCATTAAACTATATATGACGTAGTATCCTTTCAAGAAAGATGTCAACTACTAACAAATATACTACAATGGAGGGACTTGATGGCCCATCCCATGTTCTTCCTAACTATGACTCGATCTCATTTGTATATCAATTCTTTGAGAAGAAATGGAACAAGGTCGATAAGGCACAAATTCCATTTCTTGTTGTTGTGGTGTGTTAGGAAGGTCTAAAAAGTTGCTCAACATTGGGATGAGTTTGTGATGGTATTAGCATGGATAGAAGTTGACAAATGCTTAAGATACTACACAAAATCATAATTATGTCACCTCTCATACAACTGAAATAATGTGCTTTTGGGTTTACTAGAAGAAATTTGATTAGTTGCATGAGGACATGCAACGTCCTCAATGTGGGTAAGATTTTGAGTCTCCATTTTGTACCTATTTTGACAAATACTTGCATTCTTTTTACTCGATAAACCCCTCATTTTTTTCCAAAACTATCTCTTTTTCACCTAAATCTCTATCACTATTGCAATAATGACATCTAAAGAGCATTTAAGGTATTATGGTCATTCTAAACATCAATTCCTATTATTTCTTATTTAAATAATGCTAAAAACAATTGTCAATTATTGTTTATTACAAGAAGACCAGGTTCTTGTAAACATCATCAGTTCGGGTGGTAGTGTAAGGAGAATTGGGAATCTGACACTTGGAGCGTGTTCCACAAGTTTTGAAGCTACTTATGCTCCCTTTAGACATTGAAGAAAATAATTAGTAGGGTAGAGGCTTGGTCAAGCATTTGGGTCAACACAAAGAAGTGACTATGGGATGTACTATGACGGAATTCCATATTTGAAACATAGATCAGTATCTTGTCTTCCATAATCGTAATTTCCTCAATCAAGATACTAGGAATTCGAATTGATTAGTTCTCAACAAGGTGTACCTATAATAGTATTTGAATGTAAGAAGTTGTCTCATGTATTGTTTTGAAACAAGATCCAATTCATCGGGCAACGATCTTATCTAGAGATCCTAAGATACAATACTTCGTTTTCCTCTTTTGAGATATGTAGCAATTATAAAAAATATGCGTGAAACATCTCTTAGGGGGAGGGTGGCATGATATGAGAACTCTATGATTTAATACTTTGTAATTTCCATAATGAATGAAAGGACTCTTCTTTGAATCCATAGTGTAGTTGTTCATTTTAGTGTTTGAGCTCGTTCTCATAGCTTACTTTTAGGGAAAGAGGCCCCCCTTGTCTTAGAAGTAACACTACTCTTGCATTTCTATATAGTTTTTTACTTTCTACATCAGTCAATGCTTGTTTGAGTTTTATTCTAATTACTATGTTAATAGATGATGCGTGGAGTGTTTCTTTTGATGTGTAGAATACATAGTCTTCCCTAAGCACAAAGTCTAAAGAATCAAATCTTATGATCATGAGCGAAGAACTTGTGCAACAAGTAATCATAGATTACAAAGTATTATTGTAACCTGTGTTTTTACAATTACCAATCATAGAAAATATCGATTCAAGGGTAACCAATTCTTAGGAGGTATAAATTTGCAAATGGTTTTGAGTTTGTTTTGTATCCCACTGTTTATTTTCTTATTATATGATATATATTTATCTATGGGCATAAATTCTGAATAATGAAATTAGATGACTAGGAACGAAGTACCTGATACAACAAGTAATCATTGATTGCAGAATTTCGTTGGAACCTACATTTTTAACAATTACTTGTCATTTTAATCATTGATTTAAGAGTAACTAGCCTCAAGAGGATTAATCTAGTCATTGCTTTGAATTTGTTTTGTATCTCCTTTTAGATTCCATTAGTACATTTTCTTGCACATAAGTTAGTATATGCTTAAGAGTATTAAGACTAATTCTGCACAGATAGTGAATGCACTTCACAACTTTACGTACTTTATATTGACAATAAAATGTAACAAGATTAAATGTATAAATCGACTAACACATTCCACACACTTTGAGATATCTATAATCCACGATAAGAACATGCCTGTATAGCTTGGTGATTTAAAGACGAATTTAATCACATAATCTTTAGAGGCCTAACTTGATGCTCCAAAATAAAGCATGCAATTGTGAATGAGTAGTTCATTAATCATCAATGAAATACAAAAGGTGAATTCTTTCCATGAAGACAATAATATTTATCAATATTTGTTATGGAGAAAAGTTCCTATGGCTTGGGGTGGACCACAACAAATAGGATGACACCAAAAGTCAATCCATTTCAAAGCATGCTAAACACATGGATGAAACTAACACTAAGGGATAGAAATCGTATCTTGTTTAGGACGTTTGCAGAAGATCCCTGTTGAGCATTCAATCAAACTTGTACCTACACATTGTCCTCAACAACCACAAGATATACAAGCATGATATATGTAAAGCGTTAGAGTCTAATCTAGCATGTTCAATACCAATTTATAAACAAAGTAATTACATCCATAGATACAAATATTCATAATTACACATGTAGTGGACAAGAAATGGATATTTCTATTAATATGGGCAGAGATACAAATGACAACCTTTGTCGACACCTTGTCGAAATCGAGAAACTGAGTCCCTCCATACAAAGGAAAGCTCACAAAGATAAATGCAAGCTTGGGAAAGAGCACTAATGGTTGCTTCAAGGACAAAGGGATGCACACTTAAGCATATAAGAATGTGGCACAATTTCACTATAATATCTTTACTTTCCGAAGTTCTCCCTCTCTAATGCTTCACAATAGCTCAATATATAGCCCCTCAATAGGAAGTGAAGGGTTGAATTAGAGCGTTTCTTGACATATGGAAGGCCAAGGATCAATTCACTCGTTACTTGATGGAGAAAACTCCAAATATTTTTATTTTTGAGCATTAAACCTGATATACGTGGGTGTCAGTGGTGCAAGTTGTGTATACGTGGGTTGTAGACTTGTGACCCGCATATATATTCAAAAATGTCTTTTTAGGGGTTCCATTGGAGCATCAAGGTAATGGTAAGCAAATGGGGTACAAGGATTCTGCATAGAGATAGGGATATGCCATCAAAGCATGATGTATAAGGTGTGACAAATCATGCTATAACAAATGCCCCCTAATGTGTGAGGTTGAGGGGTACACGATGGCCCAAATACATTAGTGACAATCCCAGGAGTGGAGTAATGAAGACCCAAGTGGAAAAACATGCCACTCATCATTATAATACAATGATAGATCTTTACATATAAATGCATATCATAGCAATCACAGATACATAACAATACAATGGCCATGAATATGAATAATAAACATATGTCATGAGTGGTCATCACCACATACAATATACAGTGAAATAATGTTTCCATACAGAATGAATACATCAGATGGTACATTGGAGTCTAGTCATGCGAGCTGAAATCTCATAGATATTGACATGATCAAGGTGGTAACATATATGGAATGCTACCAAACTCGAAGGTCTTCGATGCAAATCGTTGCTAGTACATGTCCCATCACACGAATAAAGGTGTCAAAGTCGAACATGATGAAGCATCGTCTGATTATCGGTCATTGATTTATATCATTAACAAAATCAAGATATCCCACCGATAATGAGAATGGGAATCAAGGTATAGAGTGCAATCAAACAAGTGTGAATAAATGTGTTGAGGTTGGACACTTGAGAGAATCCATCGATCATGGGACACTGATGTATTCCTATATCTGTTGATGGTGAGAGAACCCACCATTGATGACTAAAAGTCTCAATGCACTCAATGGAATCTAGATCCCTATTCCAGAATAAATGATTTGAAGTCGATGGAATGGAATCCGCTGGAAGGAGGGCATTACGACATCTCCCATCAACCAACACAAGGTACACAACAATGATGGATGATTTGGAAGAACCCGGATGAACAAGATGTGCATGAACCAGTAACAAATATATCAGGAATGACTGACATGCAGAGACAATATGAATGGGGAATGGCCAACTCAGGCTAAAAATTCCTTCGAACAAGAGCATAAGGAAGATGAAGACTCATAGGCAGGATAGACTCAAAATGCAAATTGGGAAAACTCTATGACACATGAGGCATCAACAAAGGCTCCATAGGGCATGGAAGCATAACTAGTCGGTGGAGAAAACTCATAATAACGAGTACATCTCCTAAGGTCATACTAGTAACCTAACCAACGGATGAATAGACTGTGCTTTGTTCGAATGCGACACAATAGCTTCCAATAGAAAGTGATATCATTTTCTGTCCGACCTTTTATGTTTTATAAAATTTTGGTCTTTTCATCTTGAAAAGCTTGAAAAAGAATAAAATTGCTTATAGTACAATAAGGAGGAAATGAGTGTCGCAGGTAAGCAAACTAGTTCCAAGCAATGGAACATACCTATGCTCAATGCAATGAAGCACATGTATGATAAAAACACTCGGGGGGATGTCTCCTTCAAGTATGGGATAATCAAGCTGCAAAAGATGTACGAGAGGCTCTACTTGGCTAGAATTGAGACAAGCTCAGGCTATATGGCTTATAAAATTGAAGCATGGAGCCAGTGTAAAGCTCAATACGACAACTAGACGCATGCAATGCAATTACAACTTGATACAAAACGAGAGTCCCTATAGGACATGGCCAACATAAAGTTTAAGGAAGAATATGAAGTTCTCACTCAAAGGCATGGCATGACTATAAGGGACTCCCAAACCTAAGGGAGAACGCTCAGCATGGGTACCAAATAACATAGACTAACTAGGGCACCCATGATTAGGAAGGCTCTACCACTTAAGAAGTGTCACTTCTAGTAGCAGTAGGAAGGTTCTGTGACATAAAGAAGCGGGTTCGTATCTATGGTTAAGGTGATATAGTCATAGGATAATGCAAAATGGATGTGGGAAGTGATATCCTATATGCTAGTTTAGTGTTATACCTGCCATGGGCATGAACATGCCAAAGTCTCGACAAAAGTGCACAAAACGGAGTTCCTACACAACAATATTAGGCCAAACAGTGGGAAACAGTTAATAAGAAATCCAAACTATAGGCAAAGTGGGTAAAAATATTTAATAAATAGTAAAAAATGAAGTTCTTACCATACCATTTGGGTTTTTACCCACAATAATGCATTTGGAGCTAGTTGGACCTTGAAATTTCAAACAAATATTCCAGGAGCTATGTGTCACGAAATCCACATTTGTCAGGATTAGGTAATTCATAATCACATTCTCTATGCATGCAAGTATTAATTTTCATTTTTAGTGGTGAATTTTCAAGTATAGAGCTCCCAAAGATGGGAATCTTGACCCACGTGTGTCACAGTTCACTAGGCCACGTATAGGGATGGACATACGCATGCAAAGAAAAGCTCGCTCGTGTATATACACACCTGTCATAAGAAACAGTCGTGTATAGGGCCATGGATATCCAAATAAATGGGAAAAACTCATAATTTTTTGTTTTTTCTTGGCAGGATGGTTTTAGAATGGAGAGAACACGAGCATGACGATGTTGATAGGGCAGTTCATGGTGACATGAATGCTCAACAAGCTCTAAGGAGATGTGGTCTATACAAATTTTGGAACCTTGGGGGTTTGAGGGCCCAACGAAGACTCTTACATATGTTTGTAGATTACCTGAATCTAGACACAGAAGCCTTCATGTTGGATGAGATGTCATTGAGACTAGAAGTAGAGTACATCTACTTCATCACATGACTATCTCATTGAGGCAAGGTAGTAAACCTACGGGCTTGTGGAGTGGGAGAAGGATTCACTATTGAGGAGTACATAGTTGTATATTGTATTCCTATCACATAAAATATTGGAAGTCAAGTTCTAGTGAACGGTATCTAGAGCCTTAGTCTCAAAGTGATAGTTCTAGTAATGGCTAGAATAGTAGTGTTGGCATCGCTTCATCAAGCGTCATGACCTCTCATGTTTTACTTGGTAGAGTGCATGAGACCTATGGTATATGACTAGAGCACATCACTGCTGAGCAACATTAAACAACAATTAACTGACTGGAAGCTCGGTCGGATAAAAAACTTTGGTTATGTCAGCATCCTAACCACTTTTTTTTTGAGAGGGTACCGAGCCTTAGCCCTAAAGTTGAGGTCCCTTCTCACAGTCTACGGGATCCATCCTACACATGCTGGGTGTAGGTGATGCAGAGGTTAGTGGGAGGTAGGGCACCAAATCCTTTCCCACCTGACTTATTTCATTGGTGGCGATGATAGATCATCGCCATAGATGACTATACCTATGCATGGATCGACTTCCGTGGAGATCCAAACATGCCACTACCACCAAGGTTCGCATACAGAGAGATGTAGGTAAGATCATTTTTTTTGAAATATTTTATTTATTTTTAGCATTTTTGATATATTTGGAAATCAAAAAAATGTTTTTGGTGGTATCGAGTATTGACATTAAGTTTATGTATGCAAACGTAGGTCCGTGACGATCAAATGGTTTCCCTCGATATCGACAGAGGGGACAAGGGGATGAGATGATTGACGTTGATGCTGAGCATACGTTGCAGAACGTACATGGAAACATTGCCTATTTGACACATAGGATACCCATGGTGCAAGTTAAGGACTTTCCCGAGGTGATGCAGAGGCATGTAGTTGGGGTACCTCGTCTGTGGGTTAGACTATTCAGGTGGTTGGCCAATGCAGTAGTGTGTTATCATGATCATCACCCATGTCCATAGGCATAGATTCCTAAATAAACATTTTGTATCGACCGTGTATATTTTGGTGGTTTGAAGTCCCATTTTTGTACTATGACACCATTTTTGAACTCTATTTGGAGATAAAAACTTATAGTGATCGGTTCGATATATTTACAAATGTGTTTGGATGTGAATGTTTTAATGTTCATACTTCTTCATTGATGTGACAAATGCCAATCTAAAATGTAATGTGCATATGAATCGACAACATGATTATAAATTCTAGGTATGTGAATGTATGTAATGTAATCAAATTTCCGCTCCAACAATCTTATGTTTAAGAACCTTCGAAACACAGAAGATTCCCTACAGCCATTTAAATGTGACAGGACTAACTGTGAGTCAAGGAGAACCCCAATAGATCGGATACCTTTGGAAATGGCATCGCGTAATAGTTCAATCACGTCACTATATTCAAAAACATTGTTTGATGACAACTGAAGACACACACCTCTCAAAGACATGAAATGACCCTCAGGTGCATAGATAACTCCATCGACATTTGCCACAAAATAGGAAGCATGTCAACAAATCGATAACACTACAAGGGAACAAAAAACAAACTACGCAAACTGTACAGTAATATACAAGATGTCAGCCTCGACTAACACATTCGACACACTTTGACATATCTATAATCCACGATAAGAACATGCTTGTATAGCTTGATAGTTTCAAGACCAATTTAATCACATAAACTTTAGAGGCATAACTTGATGCTCTAAAATCAAGCATGCAATTGTGAATGAGTAGTTCATTAATCATGAATGTAATACAAAAGGTGAATTCTTTCCATTTTTATCTATGTTGGTATACAAAAATAGACTTAAGTGTTTATTTAATGGGATTTAGCACATCATGAACACAATAATATTTACCTATAGTTTTGAGGTGAAATACTTAGCATCTCCATAAATGATATCTCAAATTTGTTTTTTGAAAGCTAATAGGCCAAATCAAATTCTAATGCATTATAAAAGGTATTGCTTTTGTTGGTGCTTTCTACTTATTAATGAGGGGGTGGAGTCATATTTTTCCTTTCAAGAGACACTTTTTATGTTGGTTTTGCCCCTCCTTTGCCCCTCCTTTGGCATCACAACTTGCATTATAAAATCTTCATGCTTCCTTTTTTCCTATTCTAAGGTTATGATTTTTTGAAGTTTCTTATCAATCTTCAGACTATTTTCTTTCCTCTATAATTATATGTTCTTTTTACTAGCATATCATTTGTAATAGAAATTATTTCTTTATTGGAAGGCCTTTCACTAAGATAGTTTTGTAATCTATTAATGTTTATGCTTTCCTTCTTCATTGTTGTGATATGTTCTTGTACTTAAGTAAATGTTCATCTCTTGGTGGAATCATTCAATCGCATGATGAAAGAATCCTCATTGTTCCGTCTCCATATTCACATAGAAAATTAATCCCCAAGAATATTTATCCATGTTTTCATCTTCATCCCCATCTTCAAAAGTGTATGCAACTCATCAAAAAATGCAACAACCTTCTTCTCCATGTAGAACTTGACAAACATTGCACCAAAACACAATTTTTCTATGGCCATGTTATTTCTCTGCAAAGGAATGGGAGCATGCTGCTCCTCTATCCTTTTCTTTTTGTTTTGAAAAAAAGTTATTTTGGCAATACATTTGGTTTAAGTTGGTTAAATATCTTCAAAGGATATTGTTTCCTTGTATCTTTTTGGGTTACTCTAAAAGTGTTTTCACTTTGATAAGAGAGTGACATTTCTCTTAGACACCTGGATATGCTTCATGGACATAAGGATGGTTCATTTTGGGTAGATGCTTGACCTTGGTTAGAGTGTTGGCATGGTATCATTACTTATGAGGTTGATACCATAGTCAACTTATTGACTAGCCCATTGGGTGTACACCATAAGGGAGTTAGTTGCTTGGCTAGGAATGGGACCTACCTAAGAAGAGGGGCATTGGGCACTTGGATGATGTAATTTAGCCCTTGGATCTTGGGCCCTTATGATATACACAATGAATTGTCTTGCTATTGATTTTTTAGACCTCGTATGGATGCTCATGTGTCTTTCTTTCTTAGAGTACTTGAGACGTTGTGACAACATATTACTTGCTTAGATGCCACCTTGCACTTGAGGAGAAGAGTTGGACATTCTTGAGAAAGGAATTAGGATCTAGATGGCATTGAGTTGCTTGGTTGCTTGCATGGAAGCTTGGGTTTGACTTGGGAAAATCTAGGTTGTGACAATGATCATGTAGGTGAGGTGGACCTCGAGGAGTACATAGCTTGGGAGGAGTGATGGTGTCTATGGGGACTTGTGGAGAAGTGTTGGCATGAACACATCTCGTGTAGTGACATCACCTTGGAGTTTGATATGTGTACCCTTGGAGTGTAGTGCTTCACATATGTGGCCTACATGTTTATAGTAGGTTGTTTGTAAAGGTTTAGATCCAATTTTGTATCGATGGCCTCCATTACATGTCATATATTTAGAGAAAGGAGGGATTTTTTTCTCTTACCCATAATAATTGTTGTTCATCATCATGTGTTCTCTTTTCTTTGTACCTATCATGTAGGCACTAGGGTTTCATGAGGAAACCCTAGTGAGATGTGAAGAAAAGAGAAACACCTTGATTGTTCTTGGGAGATAAACACATTATACAACCTAACAATAACTCTATGCTCACAACAGGGACTCTAGTGCTAAAAATCCATTTTTCTGTGTAAAAAACATCAAAATCAAGCTCCAAATAAAAAACTGATGCTACTAGTAGCACTCTTTTTTGTTTCAAGGTTAAAAATATAACCATTGCCCTAAAAACCTATATTGTTGCTAACAATAGCATTAAAATCAACCATTGATTAGAAAAATAATGCTATTGTTAGCACATGCGTTTTTTCAAAGTCTAAAATTATAACTTGTTTGAAAGCATGGAGTTAACAATTAGTGTCAATGGTAGAAATATCTTAGAATCAACCGATAAATTGAAAAGTAGTGCTAACATTTCCGTATTTTTGAAACCAAGGCCTTGAAAAATAGGGCCTCCCCTCTTTGTGGCCATGACTTCCCCCTCTCCCTGTTTTTTATTTATTTTTATAATTTTTTTAATAAAAAATTAAAAAAAGAACTATAAAACAATTAAAAATTTATATATGTTAACTATACAATAAAAATTTAAAAAACTATATTAAAAACATGTATGTTAAAAAAATATTATAATTAAAAACATATTTTTTTATTAAAAAAATAAAAAACATTTATTAAAAAAAGTTGAACACTATATAATGCTTCCTTGTTTCCCCAACTAAAACCCACAACCCCTCCCCTCCCATTCCTTGCACACCCCTCCCCCCAGCCCCCTCCTTGCTTTCCTCGCCACACCCCTCGCCCTCCCTCTCATCCCCCCTCCCTGCTTCCCTCGCTCCATCCCCCGCCCTCCCTCTCCCTAGCCTCCCCCATCACGGTGCCCATTGAGCCGCTCCCTTGCTCCCTTGGCCCCTGTCTCTCCTCCTCTCCTTCCCCACCACGACGCCCATTGAACCAAGAGCTTGATTGGTGCCTTGGTGGAGGGGAGGGGGAAGGAAGAAGGTTGAGGGGTCATGAAAGGGATAACAGGAAGGATGGGGGGTCGAGGGGTTGGAGGAGGGGAGGGGGAGGGAGTGTTGGGGGGCTGGGAGGGGAGGGGAAGTTGGGGGGTGAGGGGCTAAGGTGAGAAGTTTTTTTTTAATAATAATTTAAAATTTTTAATAGTTTTAATTATTTATTTATTACTTGTTTTCAATTTTTAAAATTTTTAATGATATTTTATTTATTAAAAAAATTAATAGTTTTTTAAATAATTTTGTTTATTTAAAAAAAATCAACTATTTTTTTTAATTTTTAGGGTTTTTGAAAAACATTATACATTTTTAATAAATGTAGATTTTTATGATTAAAAAAAAATCAATCAACGGTTTTCAAAAATTGTATTTTTATCCCAGAAAAAAATGGTGTGCTATTGATAGCACCATTTTTCGATTTGGGGGTAAAAATAGCAACTAAATGCACCCTATAAAAACACAAGAACTATTTAGAGTTCTCGTCAGGTTGTATGATGTGTTGATCGTTATTGTGTGATTTTAGAGTCAATTGTTATTGTGAAGAACATGATGTTGGTGAAATTTTATTGTATGATTTGGATTATCTTGTGTTTAGATATGTGAAGAGAAGATTTCTTGCCAAGGAGGCTCGCTAGTGTTGATGCTAGCTTGTGGAGAATATTTGGTATATCCAAGGTTTTCTTGGTTTTCCCTAGCTATGGTTTTTAGAGAGATGAGGCTATGAT
>LPNX010432993.1:94856-119138 GCA_001517045.1 Pseudotsuga menziesii | reverse complement strand
ATATATATCAAGGTTACAAAACCTGAACCGGTGGACGAATCGACTTACCTTGAGAACCTGAATCTGGCAAAAACCAGATCATAAAATTGATCCACCAAAAATACATAAAATATTCATTTTTTTTAAATATTTATGTGCATCCCTATGAGTTCAAATACATAAAATATGCAAAGTTTATCATGTATATAGAAAATAAGAGTTCATAGAACCAAAATATCAGTTAACATCAAGTGCAATCCATGTATGAATCAAATACATCAACAAAAAGGCTCTAAATGGCCTATAGAAAAGACTAGATTCAAAGACTAAACAATCTAATAATCAGAATCATCTGAATCCTCAGGCTCAGAGGCCTTAGACTTAGACTCTAAGCCATCATCTACATCTTGATCCTCAATATAGGGTGCCTGGGCTTGGTCTACTTGACTTGACTCCCCTGGTGCAAAAGGCACGTGTACAACATCAACTCCCACATCCTGTTGTTGTCGAAGTGGGTCTAAATCCAACCATGAGAGGTCTTCATTATCGAATGTTGTTGGCTGAGTCTCCACAACCCAATCTGATGATGCATCACCATCATCTAAGAATATGGAACATGATTCAGGGTTCTTGTTTTGCAATTGGTTGCACTTCAACCTAAGGTTGTACTGAACAAACACCATATCATTCAACCATTTTTTCTCTAAATGGTTGCGCTTCTTGGTGTGTATACGCTAAAAAACATTCCAATTGCGTTCACAACCAGAAGCACTGCATGTTTGGCTCAATATTCGAACTACAAACTTTTGCAAATCAAGGCACTCGTTGCCAAATTGCTGCCACCAATATGCTACATGTAAAGAGAAATAAAAATTAGCAAATCAATTTAAGCACAAACTCGAAAAAGACTCCAATGAATTAAAATTTAAAGACTTTGTAGTTAATTACCTGGAGGATCTTTTGATCTAGATCGTACAGTTGTAGCTAGGCCTAAGATACCAAGAGTCTCATTGAAATGCAAGAGATTATTGTGTATTCTCATCTTGTTTATTAGGATCAGAGACCATGCACTCAATGCATTTATATAATCCTTCTTTTGCCTCACCATCTGCTTCATAATTTTTTGTGTAATGGTACCTTCAGACGATTTAAGACAAAAATGATGATCAATTTCAAAAATTGATAAACTTTTGAAATCAAAATTTAGTAATATAACTTAAAAGCTTTGAAATTAGTTACCTTGGATTCAAGAAATAGCCTGCAACATGTATAAGCTGATGGAGTTGTTTGTTCCATCGTTCATAAATTATTTTCTGAAAAGGAATTTTTTTTTTTGTCTTTTTCCCTCATATGCTTCCTTTATTTCCTCCTTGTCCTGATCAATGGCCTCATAAATAAACCCCAACTTTGCTTCATCACCAACCACCATTCTCAGGACTTTCATAAGAGGATCACTAAAAATATGATCTCCTCTTCCTTTTTCCAAAATTCTTTCGCATAGACTTTATCAACAATGTCTTTTCCTTCAGCCATCGTGCTCCATTGAGATGCATTCCACTCATCACAAGAGAACATATTCCCCAAGTTGGCATTTTGCTCAATCAAGGACAACAAGTAGGGAATTCTCCACCAATGCATTTTCTCATAAGGGTCAAAACCCATGAGCGGTTTTAAATGTATATTGTCATATATTTTTCTTGGTCCACACACATTATCACCAACTCAATTTTCCCAATATCCTCAAGAATGAGGTCCAAACAATGGGTTGCACATGGAGTCCACCAAATGGTGGGATGTTTTTCCTCTAACAACCTTCTAGCTGCAACATAGTTGGAGGCATTGTCTGTGATAATCTGTACTACATTTTGCACCCCCACTTCCTCAACTACGTCATCCAAAAGACAAAATAGTAAATGTTCATCCTTCACTTGATCAGATGCAACCACTAATCTAAAAAACATGGTCCCTTTTGGGAAAGCAACTAGGAAGTTCAGAATGGTGTGACCTCTTGAATCCGTCCATCCATTCGACATGATTGTGCACCTTGTTTTAGTCCATGAGTTTTTGAACTCTGTGAGGTATTCTTGTACCCTTTCTAGTTCATTTTTCAAAAGTGCCCCCCTAATATCCTCATATCCAGGGCCCTTAAATATTGGACCAAATGAAGTTATATACTCTAGCATAGTTTGATAATATATCAACCTTGAAGCATTGAAAGGTGTGTCTGCACCATACCACCATCTCACAATGCATTCCCAAGCAGCCTCCTTTTCCACCTTCTTCCATTTGGCATCAATGGTGGGATGAGCACCAAGGGTAGTGTGGGGTTGAAACAAAGACTCAAGGCTACCACATGGTTTTTTAAATTGGGATGTACTGCTACCAACACCACCAACTGCAACATTTTCTTCCCTAGGAATGGTATAAGGATCATGGGTAGGGTTGGGAAAACTAGAGGATTCTTTAAAACCAGGTTTCTCTCAAGAAAATCAGAGCTATAAATGCTCCCTATCTCTCTTTGAACCCTCTTATTTTTTATTTTTCGGCTTGGTAAGATTCAAGAAGACCAAGCATCTCAGCTCTCAAGTCATCAGAAAATTTGATGCATAGTCTTACATTCCCCCTTGTACCAGCTAAGTGTTGTTTCAACCTATTTATACCTCCACCCCCAACCTCCTTTTGACAATAGTTACACACCATTTTCCCCTCATCTAATTGACAATGTACCCATCCAACATCTTGTATATCTTTGGGAGCCATTGAAAGCAATATAAATATGTGAATTAAAACCCTATTTTTTTAATTCTATGAAAAAAATAACGCTATCAAAGTCTAAAGAGACTATTCACTACATAATTAAAGGAATACAGTGCACATTTTACATACCTTGAAGAGAGCCTCCAAATATGTCCAAAACGTTCAACCTTCAATGGGCTTGAAATCACCCTCCAATATGACTTGAAAGATCTCCAAATCTGCTCCAAATCCGCTGCAAATGTACCCACAAATTCTCCAAAATACTCCTTCAATGTTCTCTTCCAATTAACCTAGGAAGTAGCTCTAAGACCCTTAACAATCAACACTTTCAAAGAATCGAAGACCCTCAAGGACAAACTCAAAAACACTTGGATGAACAGTGTGAGTGAAAGAGAGCGGGTGTGGGTATTTTTATAGCTTTAGGTGGTGTATTAGGGTTGTCTAGATTCATCCCCTCCCAACCCAACTGCTAAATAATTTTTTTTTCTTTTTTTCTTTTTGGGTCGCTGTATGGGCTGGTACGAACCGACCGGTTTTATGGAAAAACTGGTTCATAACTGGTTCGGTACCGAATCGGCCCAAAACAATTTGGGAGTCTGGTTTGGATTGGAAAACCCCGGACCCGGGTTGACTGGCCGGTTTTTTCGGCTTGGTTCCTGCAACACTGATATATATATCCAAAATTTTCTTATTGCAAGCTATATTTTATCTTCATGGTTTGGTAATTTCCAAAAATTGTATGTCTTACTGATTTAGCATAAGCTAAGGATGAAATCATTAAGAGTTTTAAGATTGACATTTAAGAAAATAGGCCCAAATTTACTACTGTGATTATGTATCATAAAGTACATTTCATATTTGGTTTATGCCTTATAGGATTTCCCTAGAGGATTAAACTTGTTGGCACTCATTTGGTATCTTTTTCCTTGGATTTCCCTGATGTTTGTTGTTGAAAAGGACTGAATATTAACAATTGTTTTCTATTGTAAATTATATTTCAGATCAAACTAAGGAATGATAATTTATATAGTTAGGATTCAGAAAACCTCAATATGAGGCAAAATTTCTGTTTTGCATTGGAACTTATAGAATGAATAAATTTCTATACTTCCCTTTTTTCCATTCTTGTAACCTTGTTGCTTAAAGTTTGGAGAAGATTATTCATCTTGTTAAATTGGGTCATCGATGGCCAATGATTTTCCTTTTGAATCATTTTGAAGTCCTACTTTCTTCATTGATTCAAGAGAATGAGTGTTTCCTGCAACCATCATATTGCTTTCAAGATTGATTTTATCACTATAAGCTTACTGGATACTTATATTTTAACATGAAACTAAAATTTGCTGAAATGATCTAGTATAAAACTTTAGGGTTGTGGCATAAGTTTCCCTTGTTCCCCGAGGAATGTTCATATAGATCTCGTTGAACATGCTATTCAACTAGATGATCATTGTATTTTCTTTCTTCCTAATTCCATTGAATTTTTCTACTAAGAACATATTGAGATTCTTCTCATCCCATTCATATATAAAAACATGTGAAAATTCATCCGAATCTTTGATGTTAGCCCTTGCCAAACTATGATATCATGTGCTGAAGATTCTTCCAATGTATATATAAATAGTTTCATAACCACATCTACATGTGTAATTAGAAAATCATCTGCAAACTTGAAAATACAACTTTAAATGTTCATAAACAAATATAGTATTTTTACCATGGAAATTTGAAAGCATCTTTTTGTAAGTCATGAGGTTTCCTTTATTAGAGATATATGTATCTCGGGATGTCCTCCATGTGATTCTACCTAGCATGGAGGTACATCATTGGTATATGAAGTAGAGTGGAGTTTGAGAGAAATTCTGCCATTAGTCATAGATTTAATGATTGAAGCCATGCATACGTTCAGTGACTTCTTCCAGTTGGATGTGAGGAGTGCAGTGGTGCACAAGTTTTTGATGCTGTTGAGTGTGGTGCATGATGAATGTGCATGATAGATACACATGCATGTGCATGGACGAGTAGGTATGCGTGTGCATGTGCATGGAGGTTGCATTGTGCATGATATTTTCACATTTAATGTGCATGTATGCAGTTTACACTAGTGTGCATGCAAGTTGAGTTAGGGTTTTTGAGCCCTAATCTCATTCACGGATTAGAAAAGGGCATTCAAAAAGAAAAAGTCACTATTGCTTGTGTTATTTAGGTGGTCAAATAGAGATGGAGAATTAGTGCATGGAAGAGGGCACATTATTGAGAGGAGAGAGCGCAATATTACAGAGAGGGAGGATGACAGAGATAAAGTGTTCTTTATCTATGGAAAAGGGAGGTCACTGTAGAGACAAAGATTGATTTCGAGTGATATCAGAGCTCTCGTGAGCTAAAGCTTAGAGATTTGCAATAGCAGTGATAGATCAGGGGTAGATCTATTGAAGACAAAAACATAGGCTGTATATCTAGGGTTTTTCAGGTACATTAAGTATGGTTGTGTAGTTGAGAGTTTAGAATAGACTCAAGGGGGCACAAAACTTTCCTACATGGAAAGAAAGGATGACGAGGATCCTGGACGTCAGTGATCCAGAGGAACACATTGATTCTAGAAAAGTTGCACCCAAATATTCGGTAGATCTGATTGCTTGGAAGAAGATTTGATTCCAAAGCCATGCTCATTATCATGTATGGAGTGAAGGACCAAATATACCCTCACCTTCCTAGTAAGAAGACTGTAGCAGATATCTGGATGACTTTGGAGAGTATGTACCAAAGAAAGAACTAGAACCAGAAGATGGTGATGCAAGAGAGGATGTGCAACACCAAGATGGCCAGGGGGAGGAGGAGTGGTGCCTTATCTCACGAGGCTCACAAAGATAAGGGATGAGCTTGGAGATGTTGGCTCTAAGACAGTCGATGATGAGCTAGTTAGGATAACCCTCAATAGATTCTCAAAGCCATGGGACATCTCTATCAAGGGTGTTGTGGTTAGGGAGAAGCTCCCTGATTGGCAGAGACTATGGGATGAATTTGTGTAGGAGGAGACTCACATGGGTCAAGGATTAGGCTCATCCAGTAGTGACCCATAGATTGTGGATGAGGAGGCTCTAGCCCTTATAGGGAAGAGCAGGGGTAAGGAAAAGAGGAAGAGTGATGGTAAGAAGAATGTTAACATGCAAGAGGTCAAGTGTTTTATCTACCACAAGTAGGGACAATTTTCCTCCCAGTGCCCAAACAGGAAGAAGAAGAGTAACACTTAGATGGTTGGATCTACAGAGGTGGATGAGTTCAGTAGGAACTTCGATGAGGAGTTTTGCTTGATAGCTTGCATGGAAAGCACCACAGGGAGTAGTATATGGTACATCGACAATGGAGCATATAGTTACATGATTGGACATAAGATATTCTTCAGAGACTTACAGGAGGGTGGAAGAGGGATCCACATTGAGCTAGGTGATGATGTGCGGTATCAGGTGCAAGGAGTTGGAACTGTTTCGTTTCAGAGGGAGTCTGACAAACCCCTCAGTTTTGTTGATGTGTTATATGTTCCAGGATTGACCAAGAACCTCATATTGGTCTCCACTCTGGAGGACAAGGGACATCAGGTGAAATTACGTGACCATAGATTGTATATTAAGCCTAAGGGGTTATATAGGAGCTTGGATTGGGTGATTGGCGGAAGGAGTGGGAAAGTGTATAGACTACACTTTGATTCTGCAAAGGCTCTAGTCAACAGCAGTAGCAACAGTTAGGGTGAGTTGTGGCATAGGAGGGTGGCACAATGGCACTTGAGACAGGCGGAAATTGGATTTCCTCAGGTACATGAGGAGAAGCATAACCACTGCAAGGGTTGTGCTTTGGGGAAGAACATCAGGAAGCCTTTCCCACAGAGTGAGCACAAGTCTAAGAATCCCTTGGATTTGGTGCATTCGAATGTATGCAGACCTATGAGTGTCCATTCTTTTAGTGGTTACAGTTACTGTGTAACCTTCCTTGATGACTATTCCAGGAAGACTTGGATTTATTTCCTAAAGGCCAAGTGAGAGGTCTTTGAGAGGTTTTGAGAGTTCAAAACTCTCATGGAGAACCAAACAAGAAAGAATATTTGGGTGTTGAGGATAAACAATGGGGGTGAGTACACCTCCAGTGAGTTCATGGAGTATTGTTCGGTAGAGGAGATCAAGAAGGAGCATACTACGCCCCATACCCCACAACATAATGGAGTTGCAGAGAGGAAGAAAAAAACTATTGTAGGAGCAGCCAAGGCCATGCTATTTGATTAGGGATTACCACTATTCCTTTGGGCCGAGGCATATAGGACTGCAGTATACATTCTGAATAGGTGTCTCCACACAGCTTTGGGAAGGAAGACACCAGAGGGGGTCTTCATAGGAACTCGGCCAGATGTGAGTCACATTCGCATATTTGGCATTTTCTGCTATATTCATGTTCATTCTGACACTAGGAAGAAGCTGGACCCTTATGGAGAGAAGGTGTTACTTGTTTGTTATAGCGAGACTTCAAAGGCATACCGAGTTTACATTCCTTCTCGCAAGAGGATAATTGTGAGAAGGGATGTCTAGTTTGATGAGGACGGGGACTTGTGGAGATCTGTGGACTTACCAGCTGTGCAGCAACCAACACAAGACACATGCGTGAAGTTGGAGGAGCCAAAGGTACAGGTACAGGTATAGACACAAGGCATAGGTTCTGGTAGTCAGAGGGAGTCAGGTGGACAAAATGCTCCTATCTTTGATAAGGAGGATGAGTAGCAGTAGGAGATAGACATCCATCAGCCACAATAGGTATACACTAGGCCAAGGCCTAAGTGGTTTAGGCCCATAGTTCAAGAATCCAGGCAAGTGGATCCTCCATAGAGATCTTTTAGACGAAGTGTACCACCAGAGAGACTCAGTTATTTGGCACTAATGACAGAGTTGATTAGCTTTGAACCTTCCATTTTCGAGGAGGTTGCACAACATGAGGTGTGGAAGGAGGCCATGGTTGAGGAGTATGAATCAATCATGAAGAACCAGGTATGGGAGGTTGTGCCAAGGCCTGAAGGAAAAAGGGTGGTGGGATCCAAATGGATCTAGAAGGTGAAGCATGCAACATATGGAAGCGTGGAAAAGTATAAGGCACACTTCATGGAAAAGGGATTTTCATAGAAGGAGGGTATTAACTATGACGAGACCTTCGCCCCCGTTTCTAGGTATTCTTCCATTTGGACCATTATATCTTTAGTAGCAGAGATGGGTTGGTGAGTCCATCAGATGGACGTCAAGATTTCCTTCCTCAACGGAGTGATAGAGGATGAGGTATATATTGAGCAGACAAAGGGGTTTGATGTGGATAATAGGGATACGCATGAATGCAGACTGCATCGAGTTCTTTATGGGCTCAAGCAGGCACATCGAGCATGGTACTCGAGAATTAATAGCTATTTATGGGAAATGGTATTTCAGCGAAGTGATGTTGATCACAAGTTGCACTTCTTGATAGGTGAGGTGCCTCTCATACTTTTCTGATATGTGGATGCTCTCTTTCTTATAGGAGATGAGAGGTTGATTGGAGATTGCAAGTCCAACCTTGTAGTTGAGTTTGAGATGAAGGACCCTGGGTTGATGCATCACTTTTTGGGCTTGGAGGTTTGGCAGAGAGATGGATGGTTCTTCATTGGACATTCCCAAGTATGTAGTAGAGATCTTGAAGAGATTCATGATGGAGGACTGCAAGCCTATGGCCATACCTGCAGTTTGCAACTAGAGGAATATTGATGCATCAGGCTTAGACGGATTTGATTCTACCTTGTCTTGTTAGCTTAACGGATCATTTATGTATCTGGTCAACACACGGCCATACATTAGCTTTGCACTCAACTCTTTGATTCAGTTCATGGTGTACCCTCAGAGAGTGCATTAGACGGCTGCGAAGCACATAGTTCGCTACATAAAAGGTACAATGTAGTATGGATTAGTTTATGAGCGCAGGGGGAGTGTATAGTTAGCAGGTTTCATAGATGCTGACTGGGCAGGATGTGTAGAGGACATGAAGAGTACTTCAGGTTTCTGTTTCAGTATTGGGTCAGGGGTTGTCTCTTCATTTAGTAGGAAGCAGAAGTCAGTTGCTTTGAGCTTGGCAGAGGCTGAGTACATGGAAGCCAACATGGCTGCATATGAGGGTATGTGGCTAAGGAACTTACTTTCAGGGTTGTTCGAGTGTGATCTAGAGGCTACAATAGTTCACTGTGACAATTAGAGTGACACCAGGCTATTTGACAATCCAATGTTCCATGACCGAAGCAAACATATAGACATCAGGTACCACTTCTTGAGAGATTATGTTCAGAGAGGAACCATTCAGTTGGAGTACATTCAAACAAGTGAGCAGGTGGCAGACATTTTCACCAAGGCACTTTGCAGACAAAGTTTTGTGAAGTTCAGGGATAAGTTGGGGTTGCTACCGAATCCCTTCCTCGTTGAGAGGGAGTGTAAAACTAGCAACAACAAGGAAATTCTTCCTACATGCTTGTGTTCTTGCATGCAGAAGACTTAAATTAGGAAACTAGTTGTATTTAATTTACTTTTCCTAAGTTTACTTTGGAAAATAAATTAAAGTGATCTAAATTAACTTTAGTGAAACACTAGTTAAAGTGAAAGTGAAATTAGGGTTTTTTCTTTACCTAAAGTTATAAAAGAGAGATCAATTGGTGGAGAGGACATAGTTGCATTCCGACAGAGATGGAGGAAGAAGTGTGAGAGAGAGAATTTTAGAAAACAAGATAGAGGAGCACTAACTTAGGAAGACAACCCTAAATTGTAAAAGCGCTATATTTTCTTAATAAAAATATCCTCATACTGCTGCACCGATTTTCCCATCTTGGCTTTTGTCTTGGTGTTTCTACCCAAAAAATATTTTGTCGTCTCTATTGATGTGAATGATGTCGTAAATGGTTCTCAGTTTTATATTCTGATGCATACTGTAAAGAAGTTCATGTGTAGTTATTTCAGTTAAATTTAAATATATTGTTTTATCCCTATGTTGTGCTTTGAAGTAAAATTTACAAAAATGGCATTACTAGGTCAATTTTGACTTATAAAAAGTATATTGAATAGTTTAGAAAATGGCATGATAAATAGAGACCATCTAAAACATACAAATTTCTGCCCCAATAACATAAAACATCATAGAAATTCATTCATACATGAAAACTAGCAGTTTAATAGAATGGAAATGCAAGCTTTTCACATATGGATTACTGATATTTCGAGTTACGGAATACATGGGAATAATATTATAGATCCATGTATCATATACCCAAGCTTGAGCATCAAATAGACTCAACCAAGCGCAACACCACTCCAACAAGTGCGCCCTCACATGAAAGTATGACGAATGGTGAAGTAGTAATGAGATAAGGGGGGAGACAGATGGAATGTTGAACTATATGGGACTTCGGCCTGCAACTAAAACACTTTCATTCAACTCCAATGAGAGGTATGAATTGTCTCTCCATCAACCAACTTGGAAAGGAATTGAACTCCCTTGAAATTGGTTCACAAGCAAGGAGAGTGAACACTCACCATGTAATGGACAAGAAAAATCTCTCCAGAATGCCAAAGGCCAATTAACAAATTATCATATAATATTTCATCATTTGTTTCCATAGAGTGCACGGAATCTATTTCCAAGTGGCACACATTGTCTTATTAGTCTCTTCATCTTCCATGGGAGTTACACTCATGTACTTATTCGAATTCCTTGGCTCATGATATTCTATTTGACACCACATTACCCTCCAAGAACGTTACATCCCCCATGGATTCGAATTTGAATAAAGTTCATGCCAAGTGTGTGGGGGAATCTAACCATCCAAGGGCTCCTTAAGCCTCCAATTGTCTCCATAAAGCAATGTCTCCTTATTTTCATAACATTTATTATTTATGTGACCCAATGTAATGTGAATATGGTAAACTAAGGTCATTTTGGGTCCCATAGCTGCCTTATTACAAAATTTATGCCTCCACCTCAACCTAGGGAACTAGTAGGTTGGTGAAAAATTATTTGCAAGTAGTATTTTTGGATGGGACATGAAAGTCCTCCCCACCCCAGATTGCTTGTCCTCAAGCAATGCCAAGTTTGGATGCTTCAAAATTTGTTCATCTTCTCAAGTGGTTTCCTCACTAGGAAAATTCTTTCGTTGTACCAAGTATTCCTTGATAGTTCTGCTCCTTCTATTTCTTTCCCTTGTCTTCACTATTCTTTCTGGAATGCGTATGTGTTGTCATTCATCATCTAAGGGAGGTAATGTTCTGAAACTGAAATATGTTTCCCTATCACCTTTTTAAGACATAAAACATGAAATACATTATGGATTTTACTCCTTCTAGGAGTTCTAATTAATATGTCACTTCTCCAACATTTTGAACCACTTTGTAGGGACCATAAAACCTTGGTTTTAGATTTTCTGAACCTTTTCCTTTTAAGGAGGTTTGTTTGTAGGGATACAACCTCAAATAAACCAAGTCATTCACTTGGAAATGTCTCTCCACTCTATGTTGATCTGCATATTGTTTCTGTTGGTTTTGGGAAACCTGCAAGTTATCTTTTAAAACCTTCAAAATCCCTTGAATTTCTTCAATCCAATCCATATATTTTAGAGCTCTACTATCAACAAAGATACGATCAATAAAATTGGATGCATCATAACCATAAAGTGCTTTAAAAGGAGGCATGCCAAGGACATATGCAAAGTATTATTAAAGAAAAACTCACCCAACTGCAACCATTTGAACCACCGTTTTTTATGCCCACTAACATAGTTCCTCAAGTATCCTTCCAAACATTGATTCACCCTCTTTGTTTTGTGATCCATTTGTGAATGATAGCTTGTCCTAGGATTCAAGTTTGTCCCCACCATTTTGAAGAGTTCTTGCCAAAATGCACTAAAAAACATGCTATCTCTATCACTAACAATGCTATTGGGAAGATCATGCAATCTAAAAACTTGTCAAGAGAATAGCTGAGCCACTTGTGCAGCAGTGAAGGATGTAGTAATATAAAATAAATAATTAAATTTAGTGGGTCTATCCACTACTACAAATATGCAATCCTTACCAAGCACTTTGGGTAAACCAGTGATGAAATCCTTGTAAATGCTTTCCCATTTTTGTTTTGGTATAGGCACGGGATGCAAGAGACCAGCTAGATGATTGTGCTCTACTTTGTTTTGCTGACATGTTGGGAATTCATTCACATATTTCAAAATATCATTCTTCAACCCCTTCCATGAGAATATTTATCTCAACCTTCTATATGTTTTGAAGAAACCAAGGTGTCTTTCTAAAGGAGAATCATGAGCATTCTTCAAAACTTTTTTCTTCAAGATCAAACAAAGAACAAAATAGATTCTATATTTTTAGTATATGATTCCTTCCAATATATTATACCTATCATCATGGTTATTCTCATCAAAAAGTTCACAAGAAAACTTATTCTTGGCATATTCTACTTCTAATATAGCTTTCCAATCTTTTGCAACATCCATTAGAGAAATAGAGGGTCTTCTAGATAAGGCATCTGCTACCACATTATTCTTGAACCTTACCCACTTTTCTTCCTTTCATTTAGATCCTTTTGAGTGAGGAAGTATCTTAATCTATTATGGTCAGACTTGACCACAAACTTGTTTCCCACCAAGTATTGTTTGAACTTGATCAAAGCATGCATGATGGCTAACATTTCTTTGTCATAAATGGAGTAAATATACTCATGTAGTTGCAGCTTCCTACACTTGAAAGCTATTGGGTGTTATCTTTGCTTTAAGACTGCTCCAATGCACTCCAGTGATGCATCACACTCCAATACAAATGGTTTAGAAAAATCAGGTAATGCAAGAATATGACAATTACTCATTACCTCCTTCATTCGTTGGAAAGATTTTTCAGCTTCTTCATTCCATTGGAAAGCATTTTTTTTAACAAATCAGTGAGAGATGAAGTGAGTTGGGAGAACCTCCTCACAAATTTCCTATAGTAGGTACAAAGCCCAATGAATCCCCTCAATTCAGTGATATTTTTGGGACATGGCCACTCCATAATAGATTTTATTTTCTCCATATCCACCTTCACATCGTCTTGACCAATGATGTGTCCAAGATAAAAAATTTCTATCAAACCAAACTCACATTTTGAGAGCTTAGCCAATAAAGATTGATCATGTAGAATTTTCAAGACAACTTCTAGATGATGCGAGTGTTCCTTCCATGTTTTACCGTAAATAATGTTGTTGTAAATGTAACTTCATAATATATTCTGTTGTATATTATAATTGTATATTTTTGTACCCTCATCGAATATGTTTTCCTTTCAGTTGGGATGTCATTATTATGTTTGGTCATTGAGGTAAACCTTTCATTATAAGCCAGGGAAATAGTTCCCAAGATAAATAAAGTAAAATGTATTTTTGAGTTTTCCTAAGTAGGTTGAATCCAAAGAGATAACCTATTTGACCTAGTAGGTTAAGTAAGTCACACAACTAAAGAATATAAATAGGGAGGCACCCCTCCATATTTGAACACACAGTCACTCACTCTCAAATGCGCATTAGGAGAGAGAGGACAAGTTCACTAAAGGAGAAAGAAAGAGAGTTGTAGAAGAATTCATATTCTTGGATTTTTCCATATTGTAATATTGTATTAGTGACGGAACTATTCTGAGGAAGTTTGTGTGGTTTTCTCCTTTATGGTTTCCCCGAGAAAATATTTGTTTCTTGTGTATCTTGTGTATGTTGGTGTGTTTGTTATTATCTCAGATAAAGATCCTAATCAATTTGAATTAAAGTAGAAAACTAAAATGGTATCAAATCCTCTATGAAAGAAGGAACTTTGTAGTAGCGAAAACTAGGGCTTCCTAGTTTAAGGTCTTCTCTCCACATATCATCAATAAAAGAGGGTTATAATAACTCTCCCTCAGAGGGCACATATTTTGGAGGAAGCATAATCAAATTTGGAGAATTTTCATTTTTGACCCAGACACCAGTGTTGGGAGAAAACTAGGGCATTAAGATTTTGGCGTTTTCCTCCATCAATTTGGAAAAAGGAGTACATTAGGCCACTCTCCCTAGAAGGGGGAATCTTTCTGTTGAGTCAGAATTCAGTTTCGATAATTTTCATTTTTGGACTCATCTATACTGCCAGGGGAAACTAGGGCATTAAGTTTTTGGAGTTTCCCTCCACCAAATTTGGCAAAGAAGCTCACTCAAAAACTCACCTCAAGGAGGCACATATTTCTATCTAGACAGAATTCTAAGATTCCAAGTTTGGAAAATTAAGGTTTCTCTATGGAACCCTAGGTCAACTAACTCCAGAATCAACGTGAGCATCTCAGATTGCTAAGATATAAATCTCTTCTATTTTGATTTGAGGTTCTCATTTCAAAATGACTCATCACACCCAACTTGATGATAAGCTTGGGGGAGCTGACAACTTTCGAGCATGGAAGTATAGGATCTCCCTGATCCTTGAAGAAAATGATTTGGACAAGTATATCAGTGGGAAAGTCCCATCTCCAGAGGGAGATGAATCTAAGGTTATCCATAATAAGAACTTGGTCAAGGCTAAGAGAATCATTTCATCCCTCATGTGCCTTCCTTGAAGACACCTAACGAAGTTTTCAATGATTTGACGAAGCTATTTGAAGGAGAGAACAACAATCAGAAGATGACTTTAAGAAACTAGCTCAAGACCATGATATACAAAATTTAGAGACCATGAAATCATACATCACAAGGGTTTCCTAAATCAAGGAACAACTCGAAGCAATTGAAGAGAAGGTAGAAGAAGGAGACATTGTTATGACCACCTTGAATGGTCTCCCGAGATCATGGGATTCATTCATTCAAGGAATATGTTCCAGAAATAAGTTGATCACTTTTAACAGACTTTGGGAAGAATGCACACAAGAAGAAGCTCAACTCATAACAAGACAAGAGAAAACGGGAGCAAATGAATATCAACCTCTCACAGTTCACACCAGAAGAAATCACACAAAGAAAGAGGACCATCATCACAACAAGAGGGAGAACCATCATCACAAAAGTCAAAGGAAACCCAGAAGAGATATATCTAGCATTAGATGTCACACATGTGATGAGAAGGGACACTACTCCAGATTTTGTCGTAGAAACAAAGGCTCCTCCAATAAGAAGTTGAACTAGAAAATACACCATGCTCACACTGCTGAATATGTTGAACCGACAACAAAAATAATTAGAGAAGAAAGAGTTGATTCCTCAAGTGATGAGGAATATGTACTTTAATCCAGAAGGATTCAACCCATGCTAAAAGAAGAACATCTTATTCATCTCAGTATTTGGATAAGAAGGGATGCAGTTGTGAATGAAGAAGTGACACTTAGATTCAGAAGACTGTAATTTCCCTTTTTTGGAAATTTGGATAAATGCATAAATAGGGAAAAATTCGAGCTTAACTAGTCATGACTCTATAGGGTTCCAACTTTCACCGAATGGTCCCAAATTTAAAATGTAAGGTTATGGTGAGTCTTGTAACATACAAATATGGTATATGTACACTTTGTATCATACTGTATACCTCTGCAAACTTGTTTGGGGCTAATGAAAAAAAATACCAAAATTACTAGCAAATTGTGTTCAAATCCCCCCAAGGGTGATGGCCAAACCAGCTCTCCAAATCAAGTACGACCCTCCCAAATTTAAGAAAAAAGTATGGGAATGAGTACCAGACATCAATGAATTCCCTTAATCATGTTTATTAAGTTTTTCAATTGGATTATGATCTGCAACATTTGTAGGGTAACTTTCATAGAATTTTCCTAAGGAAAATTTGCATTACTAGCTAGACTTGACAAAGGAAAGGTAGAATATATGGTTCTGAGACTAATATGAAACATGGTGGTAATATATGGAATAAAAATTTATTCCTAAAAATCATAAAATTAAATGGAAAAAACTCCCACAAATCTCATACAATACTCCTTCAAGATTGAATCCAAAGTCATGGAAACTAGTGATTCAATGGCATGGGAATGCAAGATTTTCACACATGAGTTTCTTGGATTTCGACCCACAGAGGATATGGAAATTAAATTAAATATGAATACATCATATATGGATTTACCAACATCATCCAACTCATACAATATCCCTCATACAAATCTGGTATAAAACTACTTCAAGATTGAATCCAAATCCATGAAGACTAGTGATACAAGGGCATGAGTATGCAAGATTTTCATACATGTATCTATGATATTTCGACATACATAGTATATGGAAATAATATTACAGAGTCATACATCATATATTTATTCCCCATAATCATAAAACTCATATAAATGTCCTCATACAAATCTTATATAAATCTACTTCAATATTGAAGCCAAATCCATGAAAACTAGTTATTCAAGAGCATGGGGAATGCGAGCCTTTCATACATGAATTTATGATATTTGGACTTATAGAGCATGTGTATATGATATTATAGATCCATACATCATATATCAAAGGTTTTCCTTCAACTATCCTCAGGAAGGTGCAAGAATTGCTCCAACACGTGCTCCATCAAATGAGAGTGTGGGGGAATGGAGAAGAAGGAATGAGAGAATGGGGAGATAGATGAGAATTTGACTGTATGGAAATTAAACCTGAAAATAAAACTCATTCATTAATCTCCCATGATATGTATTAATGTCCTCTCCATCAACCAACTTGGAAAGGAATCCAACGCCCTCGAAATTAGTTCACAAGCAAGGAGAGTGAACACTCACTGTGCAATGGACAAGCAAAATCTCTCCAAAATGTCAAAGGTCAATTAACAGATGATAAAAATATATTCTCACTCCTCATGAAATCCTTTTATTAACTTCACGATGACTCCGAAGGTCGAATTTCCCTCCATGAGCTTCCTCCAACTCATCTTAGTGGTTTAGTAACTCTCATGACACTTGTCTTCCTCTTCATGCTCCAATTCTTTCCCCAATTCGAATGGATTCCTATAACTCCCAAATTATACCTATTAGTGGATATTTTTATCCTTGATATGTCATATTTTTCATATTTCAGCAATGAGGTCTAAATTTTTCATACTTGTCATAAAATCTTCCATCATTTGTAGTCATAGAGTGCATAGAATCTCCTTCCAAGTGGCACACCTTGTCTTCTAGTCTCTTCCTCTTCCATGGGATTTACCCTCCTTTACCAATTCGACTTCCTTGGCTCATTATATGATATTTTACACCAAATTAGCATCCAATAATGTTACATTACCCATGTTTTCGAGTTTGGATGAAAATCATGCTAAGTGTGCGGGGAATCTAGTCACCCAAACTCTTCACAAGATTCTAAGTCTCTTCATGAACTCATGCCACCTTATTTTATTAGTATTTATCATTTATCTGACCCAATTTAATGTGAATATGGTAAACTAAAGTCCTTTTGGGTCCCATAGCACCTTATTACAAAATTTATATCTCCATCTCAACCTATGGAACTAGTAGGTTGGTGAAACATTATTTGCAAATAGTATTATTTGGAAATTATTTAATTGGGGATATGACAAATACTCCCCACTCAATATTGATTTTCCTCAAGAAATTCCAAGTTTGTATGCTGCAATATTTTTCATATTCCCAAGTGGCATCCTCATTTGGTAATCCTTCCTTTGCACCAAGTGTTCTGTTATGGTTCTACTCATTAATTTTCTTTAGCTGCAATTTTAGTAGTGGCACTCATGTATTGCAATTTTTTGTTACCAAAAGTAAATAGATGTGGATTGTGTATATTGATATATCCTATAACATAACCACTAAAACCAAAAGGATTAATCAAATCCATAAAAACCAAATTTGTGCAATTAATCTTTACCTCCATATTTTGGAAACCTTTTCTGAACTTTCACCCCTTTTTTCTTCTGTATAATTCTTTGAAGTTGGTACTGAGTTACCAAACTTTGAGTTTCTTAATATTCCAATAAAATATCAGAGAGGAACCACCATGATTGTTTCTGCACTACTCTGATTACAATCATCTTCTCAAGTGGTGAATAAATATCCAATGTTGCTTGTTGCCCCCACAATTGAAACCAGTGAGACCAAAAATGATCACAGGGTCCCATATGATCCTGATACATGCATAGTGTGGAATTTATATGATGAAATTCCATGAAAACCAAGAATGTGAAAATTGAATCCATCTCTCAAAATATCTCCCACATAGGAAACTATAACACTGCTCTGCAAAGATGAACTCAAATATCTGAAGGTTGGTTTGCTTTCTCAAACCAACAACCAAACTTCTACTCCAAGTGAGATGAAACCAAGCAATTCCAGGATCCCATTGTTGGTATTTCACCCTTCCAAACAACATGAGTAAAAAATATAGATCATGAAAGTACATAAAAACATCATAAAAATGTACATCAAGAAGGTACCTCATCAAATAATCATGAAAGTGCTTGTACATCCAAGTAAGTAGATCACCATGTGTCCCATACACACAAGAATCAAGTATTATATCAGATCTTCCCTAATGACATAGGTGAGGATCCCATGTCCCATAATGCTTCTCCAAAAAAAATATAATGTGAATCAAGATAATAAGCCATGTGTTCTTTCATCCAAGAAGTGAATGGAGAACCTCCACCAAAATCTAAACCAAATAAAGAGCAAAGACAACATGAAGACTTGAAGTGGCTCAAAGTAGTCTCATTAATACACCAATGAATATGTATATCATCATGAAATAAAATACGATGTTTCTTCCAACAATTATGTTCTTCAATCATATATCTATTCACCTAAGTGTGGGATGAAGCTCCTCCAGCATCAAATGGACTAGGGAAGGAGAAAGGAAAACCTTGAGTCTCCAAGTGACGCAAGTGAATACCATAGGTGCATCCACGTAGATCTGTATCATCATAATGTAACAAGGGATGCTGTTGCAAATGTAAAGAATATGGTTCTCTAGTCATTTCATAATCAAAAGGATATATATAAATTCCATACTCTTCATGTGTCACCATAAAAAAGAAACCTTTCACCCATACTTCATTAGGATGAATGCTGCAAATTTTGGAAGTGTAGGATGTAGGAGAAAGAACCAACTCACCCAAATGATCAGAACGTGAAAAAATTTCATCATGTGAAGGATACATAGGGGTAGGATTATGCACGTCCCTTAAAAATGAAAAAAATTCCTCATGGGTTGGTTCCAAGGTAGTGGAATCATGCACTTCTTCAAAAAGTGTGCATCCATTTTCAAGAGGAAACTCAAGTTCCTATTCCACCACAACAAGTGATTGGATCTCATCAAGGTCATATTCAAACACATCAAGAACCTACAATTTTCCATGTCTCTCATGATCCCTCATGTCATGAGAATCCTCCAAGTAATATGCCATATGAAAATATGAAATATAGGAGGAAGAACAAGTATCTTGCAACCTCTTAAGAAGTTGCTCATTTTTATTTTTGAGCCTATGGATATCCTCATTATTATTCAAGTATGATTCATGTAACCATTCATTAATCTCAACCAAATTGTTTCTATCAAAAATCAAAGACATGAAATTAACTTCGATTGTGCACATTGGTCTTTGAATCTTCTCCATGTCTTTAAGGAAGGATGGCTCCTCCAATGAATAAAAATTCCAACAATAATTTGATACCAATTCTTTAGTTTCATTGAGTATTATAAGGGCATCGTGTATATTAATTTCACTCATCTTCAAATACCCTTCAAGAAAAAGAGGTTCTTGTTGAGGAACCTCCTCTTCTTATTTCTTCTTGATTTGATCAACTTCTTGAAGCACAAGTGGTGATGGGGAATTTGACCTTGGTTCTTCATTATCTGGTACAAGGTATTCATATTTATGCTCACAAGAAATATGTCTTGCAGAAGCATTTTCAAATCTGATCTCCATGTCACCAACATAGAGCTGTGAGCATCCATCAGTAGGTACTCCTTCACAGTTCAAGAATCCATCAGTAGATGGCCTTTAGTCCATGTCCACAGTAGAATGTGTTTCAGAATGATATTCAATAGTTTCAAGGTACTCTTCTTCATTCTCATGTGATGTTTCCTCATATTTTTCAAATTCATTTGGGAGTGGCCTTCGATCTTCTTGATGTAATTCTTTTTCTGCTTCGCCACCCACATAAATTGGTAGCTCCTTGGTCTCCTCCATACTTGTGCATTGCTGATTATTCCTTAATGAGTTCTCATTGGAATTATTGTAAAAAAATAAATACTTGAGAAGATACTATTGGAAAGAATACCTTTCACAAATATCCTATCTCAAAGTTTGATACCCCTGGTAGCATGCTTCGATATCTTTGGCTCTAATTTCTTCTTCTCTTGGCAGGGCAAGAAGAAAAGTGGGATTGGTGGGTTGATTATGAAACCAAGACATATATGAAAATTTTTATTCAATGGATGGTGTTAATTCACAGGTGCAAGGACCATGCAATGATACCACTGTAACATCCCTTTTTTGGAAATTTGGATAAATGCACAAATTGGGAAAAATTCGAGCTTAACTAGTCATGACTGTAGAGGGTTCCAACTTTCACCGACTGGTCCCAAATTTGAAAGGAGATGGTATGGTGAGTCTTGTAACATCCCAATATGGTATATGTATACTTTTTTTCAGACTTTATACCTCTATAAACTTGTTTGGGGCTAATGAAAAAAAGACCAAAATTACTAGGAAATTGTGTTCAAATCCCCCCCAAGGGTGATGGCCAAACTAGCTCTCCAAATCAAGTACGACCATCCCAAATTTAATAAAAGAGTGTGGGAATGAGTACCAGACATCAATGAATACCCTTAATCATGTTTATTAATTTTTTCAAGTGGATTATGATCTGCAACATTTGTAGGGTAACTATCATAGAATTTGCCTAGGGGAAATCTGCATTACTAGCTAGACTTGACATAGGAAAGGTAGAATATATGGATTTGAGACTAATATGAAACATGGTGTTAATATATGGAATAAAAATTTATTCCTAAACATCATAAAATTAAAAGGAAAACCCTCCCACAAATTTGATACAATACTCCTTCAAGATTGAATCCAAAGTCATGGAAACTAGTGATTCAATGGCATGGGAATGCAAGCTTTTCACACATGAGTTTCTTGGATTTCGACCCACAGAGGATATGGAAATTAAATTACAGATTAATACATAATATATGTATTTCCAAACATCATCCAACTCGTACAATATCCCTTATACAAATCCGGTATAAAATTACTTCAAGATTGAATCCAAATCCATGAAGACTAGTGATACAAGGGCATGAGTATGCAAGCTTTTCATACATGTATCTATGCTATTTCGACATACAGAGTATGTCGAAATAATATTACAGATACATACATCATATATTGATTCCCCATCATCATAAAACTCATATAAATGTCCTCATACAAATCTTATATAGTTCTACTTCAATATTGAAGCCAAATCCATGAAAACTAGTTATTGAAGAGCATGGGGAATGTGAGCCTTTCATACATGTATTTCTGAGATTTCTACTTATAGAGAATATGGATATGATATTATAGAGCCCTACATCATAAATCAAAGCTTTTCCATCAACTATCCTCAGCAAGGCGCAAGAATTGCTCCAACAAGTGCGTCATCAAATGAGAGTGTGGGGGAATGGAGAAAAAGGAATGAGAGAATGGGGAGATAGATGAGAATTTGACTGTATGGAACTTAAAAATGAAAATAAAACTCCTTCATTAAGATCCCATGAGATTTCTTAATGGACTATCCATCAACCAACTTTTAAAGGAATCCAACTCCCTTGAAATTGGTTCACAAGCAGGGAGAGTGAACACTCACCGTGCAATGGACAAGAAAAATCTCTTCAAAATGACAAAGGAAAATTAAAAAATGATCAAAATATATTCTCATTCCTCATGAAATCATTTTATTAACTTTATTATTCCTCCTAATATCTAATTCCCTCCATTATCTTCCTCCAACTCATATTCGTGGTTTAGTAACTCTCATGACACTTGTCTTCCTCTTCATGCTCCAATTATTTCCCCAATTCGAATGGCTGCCTCTAAATCCCAAATTAGACCTATTGGTGGCTATTTTTAGCCCTGACATGTCATATTTTTCTTATGTTAGCAATCAGGTCTGATTTTTTCATACTTGTCATAGAATCTTCCATCATTTGTTGTCATAGAGTGATAGAATCTTCTTCCAAGTGACACACCTTGTCTTCTAGTCTCTTCCTCTTCCATGGGAGTTACCCTCCTTTACCAATTCAAATTCCTTGTCTCATTATATGATATTTGAAACCACATTACCATCCAATAATGTTACATTACCCATGTGTTCGAATTTGGATGAATATCATGCCAAGTGTGCGAGGAATATAGTCACCCAAATTCTTCACAAGCTTCCAAGTGTCTTCATGAACTCATGCCAGCTTATTTTATTAGCATTTATAATTTATGTGACCCAATTAAATGTGAATATGGTAAAATAAATTCCTTCTGGGTCCCATATCCCCTTATTACAAAATTTATATCTCCATCTCAACCTAGGGAACTAGTAGGTTGGTGAAACAATGTTTGAAATTAGTCTTATTTGGAAATTATTTAATTGTGTAGATGACAAAGACTTGATCAAGCATGAACAAGACAGACAAATTTCTTGAGAATTAGATGATGAATTAGAACAAAGTGTTAAAGACTCTAGTAACTTCTGCAAGAAGACAAGGATCAAGAAGTAGTCCACCAACCAAACATACAAAGATAAGTGCTTAAATTGTGATTTCTTATATATCTAGTTACTTAAATGATATTGTTTAGTTGTGTACATATTTATATTCAGTTGATGTATTATGCATGATTTACTATATTCATTTATGAACGATATACTATTGTCTTGCATGTGATGGGTAAGTATCCTATGGTGTTATACAACATTCCATTGCTATTTCTCTAGAATGAAACCTCTTTGCTGACATGTTGGGAGTAGTGCACACTCTTAATAATATTCTGGTAGAGATGGAAGGAATCTAGAAAGATACCATTTGTATATGGGATATGGAAAAATGTTGCACGGGATAATATAGTTGCATGACTGCGTGACATATACATAAGAATTTGTTGTTATTAAAATATGTTTTGGAAATTATGAAACATTTCTAATCATGCAACTAAATCTGACTTGTAGGAAAGATAACATACAATCACCTACAAGAAAAGAAGGATGGGAATTGTTTCAAAGAACAAGTGACGACGGTTCGGTTAGAAGATTAACTCCAACAAAATGAAGAAGAAAATGAAGCTCTTAGGGACAAAGACACCGTGATCAGAAGAATCATGATATGACCAAGCCATAGAGAGCGGTAGATCGAACTTGATAAATGAAGACCATCTTGGGCATGAAAGATCATCCAAGATGAAGAAAAGTATGATGGGACTTGTAAACAAAGTAAGAGGCCTTGGAAACACTCTGGTTATGTGGCATTGTTGTGTGACATCATTGATGTAGATCCTTCCAGCTATGAAGAGGCACCTGAGAAGAAAGAATGGAAGTATGCCATGATCAAATAATACCAGCTGATCATGGATAATTATGTTCATGATGTGGTTTCGAGACATGAAGGGAAGTTATTAATGTATTCGATGTGGATCTACATGATCAAGCATGCAACAGATGAAACACCTAGAAGTACAAAGCAAGGTTCATGGTTTCTTTCATAAAGAGGGAGCATATTATGGAAAGACATACTCTATTGAATGGACACACTTCTCAAGTGAAGTAAAAGTGCATATGAATCAAAGAACCAAATGTGTGTGGAAGGATTTGTATGAGCTCAAAAGGCACCCATGGGATAACACATACAGTTACATGATCACCTAGAGTGATGGAGATATCAACCTTTGCTACAAGGTTGAAGATAGAAGCCTACAAAGGATGAGAAACTCACAGATGGGTGCAAGAGGAACTTTCAACAAAGTTCAAGATACAAGATCTTGGTATCCAGTGACCTTCAGAGATGACATGGATGGATACATAGAAATTCAATAGTAGAGGAGGATACCTATCACTCCAGTATAGAATGTTCTGATACATAGAGTACCAAATGCAGAGAGAGGATGGTGCTCTACTTCAAAGGGAGTGACTACAAAAGATCTCAGAGTTCTATAATCTTGACATAGTATGACAAGGTAAACAACTTCCTGATGAGCTTAGGATTTACCAAGAGTAAAGCAGATTCCAACCTTTACTAAAGGTTGAAGGTAGAAGACCGATGATACTCATGCTATATGTTGATGACATGTTTCTGATAAGAGAGGGTAAAGTCATTGTAGATGAAAAGTTGAGACTTGTTGTTGAGTCTGAGATGAAACACATAGGGATGATGCATTACTTCTTAGGATTGGAGGTGTGGTCGAGTGTGGATGGGATTTTTCTTGGTCAAGGAAAGTATGTCGTGGAGATTCTGAAGAAATTGAGAATGCTAGAATGCAAGGCAATGGAG
>LPNX010432993.1:0-94833 GCA_001517045.1 Pseudotsuga menziesii | reverse complement strand
ACCTGAAAAAACATGATGATGATGTCATCATCACGTTTTTTCAGGTATTTCTTGTTTTTGGGGTAGCGGGGTCCGTCAAAAGTATACAGTGTGGGTACTCGTTGGATACAGAATCAAATTCTACATCCAACGAGCTCTCCTGATCAAAATTTGAGTAAAAACACAATGAGATATGTCGAAAATACGAACAAAAAAAGTAGTTTTTTTTAATGACAAATATGTCAATTCAACCATTATGGTTGACTTATTTTATTGAAATTCTATTGGTTCTTGAATTCCAACTCACAAAAACTTATTTTGGCACGTTTTCTTATAAGGCCCATTTTAGACCCCAAATTTCCTCTAATGACCTATGGCATTGAACTTGAAGATATCATGTGATGCTTCATCTGATTCGGTTGATTCCATGATGTATCGTTAGATGATTGGTTCGTTGACATACGTGATGAATACAAGACTAGACATATTATTTGTTGTAAACACCCTGAGCTAGTTCCTGAAGGATCTGATACATGTTCACCTAATTGATGCAAAGCATGTCACTGAGGTACCTGAAGGGTACCATTGAGTATGGGATCAAGTATGGAGTGAATTAGAATATTAACTTGCGCAGTTATGTTGATTCAGATTGGGAAGGTAGCACCACTGGAAGGAAGATCACTTCAGGATGTTGCTTCAGTTTAGGATTCAGTATGATCTCGTGGTTTAGCGGGAAGTAGTCTCTAGGGAACTGAGTATAGTAGAAGCAAAGTTTGTTGCATATTGTTCGACCAATTGTTAGGAAGTATGGCTTCAGAAGCTACTATCATATTTGTATGATCTCGAGTTAGAGGAAACTTGCATCTTTTGCGATAACTAGAGTTATGTGAATTTGTCATAGGACTTGGTGTTCCATGACAAGTCAGAGCACATTGATATCAAGTATCACTATATTCGGGATATGGTACAAAGAGGAGCAGTGAATATCCAATATGTGGAAATTGATGAATAGATAGCTGATGTATTGACCAAGCCGTTAGCCAGAGTGAAGTTCAAGTACTTCAAAGAGAGACTTGGTGTCATCCAGATCGAGGTCCCTAGAAAGAGGGAGTGATGAGCTCTTACATGGTGGTAGACGCAAGTTGTCCCTAAACGTGATACTTCTTGGCGTGCTCCCATGCTAGAGATGATGAGAGACTGGAAGACACAGATGTACTATAGCGATATATCACATGGTAGGAGATGCAGGTTATCCCTAAACATAATCAGTCCTTGCATGTTCTCATGCTAAAGATGATTCTCACACGACGTAGAAAACAGGTTTTCGTTGGATGTAATCAATCTTGACATAGAACGTAGGTTATCCCTGGACATAATTAGTCCTGGTATAGAAGGCAGGTTGTCCCTGGACGTATTTAGTCCTGGCATAGAACACAAGTTTTCCCTGGATATAATCAGTCCTGTTGTAGAACACAAATTGTCCTTGGATGTAATTAGTCTTGGCATTCTCCCATGTTGGTAGAATGAAGTTTGACCATGGAGAGACGTAATGCACTGGGTTTGCTCCTAGGATATTCTTGCATAGTGGTATATGTAGGTCTTCCTTGAGACATAATGAGTCCTGGTGTGCTCTTATGCTGGTAGAGCGTAGGTGGCCGGTTGGACATGTGGTGTGCATCTAGGATGCTCTCTGTATGCAATGATGAGATGATATGGATATGACGAGATGATGGTAGGAGAAGCAGGTGAATACAATGGAAATGTAATGTATGGTCCTAGGTTGTACCTACATGATACCTTTCTTGTGGATATGATGAATACCTAGATGAGGTCTAGGCCTAAATCTAACATGAAATAGGGTTGGATCTGTAGAAACTTCCTATGATGGATAGGTCCAACAGATGTCAATAATCAATGATCAACAAGATGAGGACTATGACAACAACGACGATGATGATCAAGCAATGATTACTTGACCATAAGTGTGGATTAGTATGGCGAGAGAATACCTTCCTAGTTAAGCGAGAGTGTTGTTGTAAATGTAACTTTGGAAGATATTCTATTATATATTGTTGTACCCCCATCTGTTATGTTTTCCCTCCAGTCGGGATGCCATTATTATGTTTGGTCATTGAGGTAAAACCTCTGTTGTAAGTTGGGGAAATATTCCCCAATATAAATAAAGTAAAATGTATTTTTGAGTTTGTTAGGTAGGTCGGCCTCAAAGAGATAACCTATCCGACCTAGTTAGTTAAGTAAGTCACACAATTGAAGAATATAAATAGGCAGGCACCCCTCCCTATTTGAACACACACTCACTCACTCTCAAGTGCACAATAGGAGGGAGAGGACTAGTTCTCTAAAGGAGAAAGAAAGAGAGACGCAGAATACTTCTTATTCTTGGGGTTTTCCATCTTGTGATATTGTATTAGTGATGGAACTATTATGAGGAAGTTTGTGGAGTTTTCTCCTTTATGGTTTCCTCGAGGAAAATATTTGTGTCTTGTGTATATTTTTGTTCTTATTATTCTTTCATATAAATATCCTAATCAATTTGAATTAAAGTAGAAAAACTAAGAAATAAGAATATCATCAAAGAAAACAAGTACATACTTACGAAGTTTCTTGTGGAAGATATTTTTCATGCATGATTGAAATGTGGAAGGAGAATTTTCCAAGCCAAAAGGCATGGCAAGGAACTCAAAGTGATCATAGTGACATTTGAAAGGAGTCTTTGGTATGTCTTCCTCCCTCATTCGAATTTGATGATAACTAGATCTAAGGTTAATCTTTGAGAAGAAATTGGATCCATGGAGCTTGTCCATGAGTTCATCAATCCTTGGGATGTGATATCTATTCTTCATTGTCTTCTTGTTAAAGGATATAAAGTCAATGCATATTATTAAGGTTCCATCCTTTTTGTTCACCATGACAACTGAAGAAGCATAAGGGCTTGTGTTAGGTCTTATGAGACCCAATTCCAAGAGTTCTTTAATGGCCTCTTCGATATGATCTCAAATCCTTTTGAGGTGTCTATAGGGATACATTTTTATATATTGAGTCCCTATCTCTAATTCAATGGTATGCTCCACCCCTATGTCAGGCAGCCTTCCTGGAGGAAGGTCTCCAAAAACCTTCTCATACTTACCCAAGATTTTTTTTTATTTCATTTATATGTTTAGAAACCTTCAAGTGAGGCTTGGGAGATGTGATCAAACATTCAACAACCCATTCAATATCCCCATGCCTCAAGGTAGACCTCATACTATGAGAAGACACCACTCTGTGAGGGTAAGCGTGCATTCTTGTCAACAAGATGGGTTTCTGTTCCAAAAATTTGAACCTCATTTCAGGGACTTGATAGTTCATTTTATGCTCCCCTATAGAATATAACCATTGGACTCCCAAAACCACATTTGTATCAACCACATTCACTACATAGAAATGATCAGTAATAGTGTTATTCCCTATAGAAACTTGAAGCTTTGGAATCCATTTGGTACAGTCCATAGAATTGTTTCCTAGAATGATGACTGTGAATCCATCAAAATTTTCATCATGTATATTTCTCCTCTCCACCAATGTTTCATATATGAATTTATGAGTGGCTCCTCCATCAACTAAAACTGTAACCTTTTGGCCTTGTATATTACCCTTGAGTCTAAGGGTGTGAAATCTAGGCACACATGAAAGTAATGCAATTTTTCTTTTTTCAAGAGAAGTTTTCTCTTATTCTTCTATCTCATACTTCCAACTCCTCCTCCTCATATTCATAGAAGACTTCCATGTAGTGTCCCTTCCCCTTAGCACACCTATTTCCAGGAAACCAAGGTTGCTGACATGTGAAGCACAAGTTCTTCCACTTGAGTTCTTCTTTTCTTGGTCCCTCCTTATTCTCCTTAAAAAAAGAGTCCTTTTTCCATGGTTTTATGCCTTCTTTGAATTTGGAAGAAAAATTAGGCTTAGGGGGATACCGGGTCCTTAGTAGCACATTCTGCAAATCTCTTGTCAAATTTATGGCATCCTTCAATGTAGTTGGATTGTTGGATTTCACCATCCCTTTCAAAGGTTCTTCCAACCCCTCGGTGTACAATAGAACCAACTGAGCCATAGAGATATCAGAAACCATCACTGCAAGGTTTTGAAATTCCAACATATAGGCTTCAGGGGTCTCAGTTTTCTTCAACTATGCCAATTCTTTGAAAGGAAGTTCAAGGTATTTCCTATCGAATCTCTCCACTAATGCCTTAGAAAAATCCTCATAAGATGAAATATGATCATGTACCAAGGTCTTAAGAGCATGGAACCACCAAACATTGGCTTCTCCCTTAAGATGTAGAATGGCCATTTTCAATGCATCCTCTTCAACCATAAGATTCAACTAGACATACACATCTAGTTTTTATATCCAAGCACTAGAAGGAATTTGGGAAGAGCCATCAAAGGAAGGAATAGTTACCTTGCCTATGGTATACTTCAACTCCTTATTTATAAAAGTGTCCTATCCCCATTTCCTCCATACTTGAGTTTTCTAGAGACCTTGAAGAACTGACCGAAAGGAAGAATTTTCCTACATTCTTCACTTAGTTGTTGCCACTCATCTACTACTTCTTTCATGCCATAAGGAGTGTTAAGGTTCTCTTTAGACTATAAAACCTTAGGAATCGTAGGTATGGTCTGATTCTTGAAGTCATGGGGTCGATTGTGAGGTCATGTCTTCGAGAAAATATTTTCCCCATAGGTCTTCTTCTCTTCATGATGTGAACTATTACTACTCACGACTGTCAGCTTGCCCCCAAGTTGTCTAGCCAAAAACTAGAAACCTTGCATAAGATATTTTCCCATATCATCAAAATATGAATTTATGAATGTCTTAGATTCCTCCTTATCATCCATACTTTTTACTCCATGCTTATCCCTAAACATTGCTAAGGCATAATTGACTTCTTCACCTTCTTCTCTTCCACTGACAATGTCTTTAGTTTCAGTCTCTAATGGAGGGAGATAATCATTAGGAAACATGAATAGAGAACTTCCGCAGGTTCCAATACCATGCTCTAATACCACTATAATAACCCTACTTGTAATTTATGGAGAAAAGTACAATTTGGGGAAATTCGAGCTTAACTAGTCATGACTCTAGGGGGTTCCAATTGACACCAAATGCTCCCAAATTTGAAATTTAATGGTATGGTGAGTATTATTACATCCAAATATGACCTATTAACACTTTGGGTCTGACTTTAAGCCTCTGCAACTTTATTTGGGACTAATGAGAGAAAGTACAAATTTTCTAGGAAAATGAGGTTAAATTCCCCCTAGGGGTGGAGGCCAAATTGACTTCCCAACTCAAGTACGAACCTACAAAAATTTAGAAAAGAGTATGGGAATGAATATCATACATAAATGTATTTCATTAATCTTGGTTATTAGCTCTGCAAACTGGTTATAATGTGTAACATTCATATGCCAACTTTATGGGAAATTGCTTAAGGGAAAATGACATTACTAGCTCAATTTTGACTCATAAAAAGTATATTGAATAGTTCATACAATGGAATGATAAATAGAGACCATATTCCACATAAAAATTATTTCCACAACAACATAAAAAATCAAATAAATTCCTTCATACAAATCTGATATACAACTCCTTCAAAACGAAAGTTAAATACATGAAAACTAATAGTTTAATAACATGGAAATGCAATATTTTCACATATGGATTACTGATATTTTGAGTTATAGAGTACATGGAAATGATAATATATATCCATACATCACATACCCAATCTTGGGAATCAAATATACTTATCCAAGTGCATCATCACTCCAACAAGTGCGGCATCACATGAAAGTATGGGGAATAGTGAAGTAGGAATGAGATAAGGGGGGAGATAAATGGAATATAGAATTGTATGGACCTTAAAATTGCAACTTAAAAAACTTCATTCAGTTCCAATGAGGTATGAATTTCCTCTCCATCAGCCAGTGTGGAAAGGAATCCAACTCCCTCGAAATTGGTTCACAAGCAGGGAGTGCAAACACTCACCTTGTAATGGACAAGAAAAATCTCTCCAAAATGCCAAAGGCCAATTAAAAAATGATCAAAAGCTATTATTCTTCCTTAATACATCCTTTATTAACTTCATGAGGCCTCCCAAGGTCGAATTTCCCTCCATAGGCTTCCTCCAACTCATCTTAGTGGTTTAGTAACTCTTATGACACTTGTCTTCTCCTTCATTCTCCAATTCCTTCCCTAATTCAAATGGTTGCCTATAACTCCCAAATGAAACCTATTTGTGGCTATTTTTAGCCCTGTCATGTCAGGTTTTTCATAGGTATGAAATCAGGTCTGAATTTGTCGTAGAATATTTCATCATTTGTTGTCATAGAGTGCATGAAATCTCCTTCGAAGTGGCACACATTCTCTTCTTTGTCTCTTCCTCTTCCAAGGGAGTTACTCTCCTATACTAATTCGAATTCCTTGGCTCATGATATTCTATGTGATACCACATCACCCTCTAATAATGTTACATCCCCCATGGATTCTAATTTGAATGAAATTCATCCCAAGTGTGTGGGGTAATCTAATCATCCAAGGGCTCCTTAAGCCTCCAATTGTATCCATAAATCAATGCCACCTTATTTTATTAATAGTTATTATTTATGTGATCCAATTTAATGTAAATATGGTAAAATAAGGTTCTTTTGGGTCCCATAGCTCCCTTATTACAAAATTTATGCCTCCACCTCAACTTAGGGAACTAGTAGGTTGGTGAAACATTGTTTGCAAGTAGTCTTATTTGGATGGGGGAATGACAACCATTCACTAGAGTGGTGAATCCTGAGATAGGATTCTTCCATAGTCTAGAGAGGGAATCACCAATATAGTGATATATAGAGGTAGAAGGTTGTGAGACCTAGTCAAAGTGAAGCTTTAGTGGAGGAGGGAGAATGCTTGCATGAGGAGGGAAAATGCATGCATGAGAAAAGAGGGCACATCCATTAGAGATCAAATTTGAGGATTAAAGCCTTTGGGATTTGAGATAATTTTTTTGTTGGACTGATATATCCTTCTTATTGTAAACTATTCAAAGATAATATAATCTTCCATATCTCTCTCACTGGTTTTCCTGAAAGGGTTTTCCAAGGTCATTTGACTGAAAACACCGTGTCAAATATGTGTGATTGATATTGTGTTAAGTTGTAGAGATATCATGTGTTTCTTATTATGATTCATGATTATATTCTTTTATGTTAACATGGATTGAGATAATTATAATATACTGCTTGGGATTAGAGATATTTGTGACCACGTTGAGATCAATTTTCTGTGTGCCCTAATATTTCTGAAAAATATACATCATTCTATAGTAGAATATTCTAATGGTGTATTCATATTTATTAACCAACATCATTGAGACATTTGTCTTGGTGTAGTCGCTAAAAAAATGAAGACTACTTGGGCTCAATGATTTGATGTAGAGAAGCCTAGGTACACTTTGTGGCTTCTACATTTCATCATGAAATTCATTTTGAACAAATTATAAGATTAAGTTGTTGTCTTTTGTACTTGAAATTTAAGAAACTTGATCTTGATTCCCTCCTCCCCTCCACTTTCTTCTTCATGAGTTCTTCTCTGGGTCTTCTACTAGTGGGACAATCTTATGAAAATAACTAAATTGAGATGACTTTCAAAGGGTTTTAGTGTGAAAATTATTCACTTGTGGAGTTTCTAGATGAGATGAGTGATCTTCAAAATATATGTCTCATCAAAGTTGTAGTATGGACAATTGATATTTGAGAGTTGAAATTTTCCTTGCTAACAATGCCAACTTTGTTGTCTCTCAAACTTTTTTCTTTAAAAAGCTAAGTTCAAAATGACAATTGGAACAAACTTTGTGCAATTGGCCTAGAGGTAATCCCCAATATCAACTTGGTATTCACATCTCTCACTTTATTGTTAGATATTTCCCTTTTGTAGGGGTTATGAGTCTATGCATTGTTTCTAATATGCACAATAATCTCAAAGGGTGTACTACAAATCAAGTAAAAACATTCTTGTTTTAGATATATTGTTTAACACTTGAATGGATCTAGAAAGAGTCGTATGAAAAAATAAAGGCCCAGAGATGAATGATGAAGAATTTAACAAGGAAATCTAATTAAAAACGATTCCTTTTAAATGAATCAACCATATATAAACACTCATGCAAAATAAAGGCTCTATGGATAAGTGGATGGTGATTTTAGAAGAATAGGAAGACCTACATTTCTTGTGTGTGTTTCCCCATTTGGAGCTTTACCATATAGATGTAGTGTATCATTTCGTTTCTCTTGTATCTTATTTATTACATGATTATTTGTTACTTCAATGGATAGAAGGATATCTTAGTAGATTATTGATTTGTAGGTTAGCAAACATATTATTGTATGTTCATGCATATTCTCAATATTCTAACACATATTAGGCTCAACAATGTGTTCGGTCTCCATTAAAAGTGTATCCAACAAGGATATTACATTTCAATATAAGGTCCATTGAAAGACTCATGATTAGAAAACTATTTTTATAGAGTTCATAGTCTCTATTTATAAACTATAAAAAAACTAATATACTAAGAAACTAACAATTATAAAACATTAAGATAGTTACATTTTGTTGTTAATGTGGTTTATTCCTTCAACACATGTTCACTTAATCCGAAATTGGGTGCATTATGTCTATGCATCTATATTAAGGGCATTGAATTTATTCATATTGTGTCGACACTACACTAATTACAATTATTACATTACTCATTTGAATTCATTATTAGAATCATAGAAATTATCAATCATTGGTCATCAAGTAAAGTGGCCTACACATCTTATTCATGAATCATCTGTACCCATTCATCTAGAAACATGAAGGCTTATTTAGCAATTTGAGGTTATTGTTGTTGTAACTTGGCAATAGGACATTCTTGCACTTTTATAATCAAAAACCAATTTTGTTGTTTACTCCATAGAGAATAAGTAATATTCTTGGCAAGTTGGACTTGTTATTTATCTTTAAAATCTTTCTCAACCATAAGACAAATGACACACATTAAACTATTGACACATTTAGCTTCAATATGGAAAGAAATGTTTTTCCCTTGTAATTATCTATTATATCAAGCCATTTGGACAAAAGTGTCTTATATTTTCTCCACAATGTCCAATGGGATATCGATTCCATCAATACTTTGAACTTTTGGACATTGCTTGTGAATAGTGATCCCAAATTTCTCTAGTTTCTTCCTTGATTGTTTAGCCTCCATTGTTGAACCATATTTATATGAAGTATAGGATTATGCTTAACCTTCATATTAGTGTTCACATTGTGCAATGTAAATATTTTCTCCTAAAAATGGTATATGTGTAGGGAAAGATCCTCAAAGAGAAGGATCGATTGGTTCCTCACTATTCCTTCATTCGACTTCCATTCATGTAGACAATTTTTTTGACTTGAGTTTTTTTTCTTCATGTGATTGGTTTTGTCTATTGATTTAAATTGTTTATATTTGGTAATAATTTGCATTGGTTTTCTTATGATTCTAAGTATTGTTTGCTTCCATGATAATCGAGCTTCACTCATATAGTCGACTATGTTTCCTCCCGTCAACTCCCCTAATCGACATAGATCATTGGTATTAGAGCACTCTAGTTTTCTCTAGACTTAATTGAACACTACTTGCATAGTGAGAAAACTTATGTATATTCAGACACACTCTAATACCTAGCTATTTAACTTGCCTCTACCTTAGAACTCCGATTATTTATCTACTCAAAACCCTAAATTGAAGATGATAGGTGAAATAGAGTATGAAACTCCTCATAGAAACATTGAAAAACTCATAGAGAAATCACTTTCTCGCCAACAAACTAAAATAAATGAGAATTTCTATGATATCCTTGCTCAACTTATAAGTTCATTGGGAACGCCTTCATAGCAACTCGACGAGATCTACCTTTGACAGGGGTATCCCCTTCAAGGTACAAATGAACTTGGGCATATTGAATTTGGAAGTAAATATTGATGTCAAATCTATAAACAAATGTATGCAACAATTAGAGCCCTACTTGTATGTGAATCAACTTTATGAGGTTGAGAAATTCACCATTGCATCTATGAAGATGTCGACTTCTGTACATCGTTGGTGGGAAAATATTTTGACTAAACAGAAAGAAGAAGGTCACCCCATCGACACATGGTCAAAATTTGTTGAACATGTCAGGACAAGATTATATCCACCCAAGTATATAGAACAATAGTATAAGAAATGAAAATATTTAATACAATGTAAAGATCATATTGTATAGGTTATACTAATGAATTCCATCAACTAATGGATCGACTTGGTGTTATGGAGGAATGGAAGTTACTTGTATTCAATATATTAGTGGATTATCTCCTTATATCCAAATAGAGACGGAATTCCTCAATATTGGCACTCTCACAAAATCATTCCATTACTCCATCAAGCCTGAAAGGAAATTGAAGGAGAAAAGACGATTTTCGACCAAATTGACAAGTTGACCTTTCTACAAGAAACTTTAGTTGACTACTAAGTATGATAAGTCAAAACAATATAATCAAAATACTTCACAGAAGAAATATCATGGTAAGAATACTTTTTGGAAAGACAAGGGAAAACATAAATTGCAACTCCCTATAGGGAAACGGTGTGATTACAATAGTTCATATTTGCATGATTCATATGAATGCAAATATTGGAAGACAATTTTGACATAGAAGTCTACCTTCGACTCAAGCTCATCGCACAAAGTTATTGTGGAATCCGACCTAGACACCTTGAATCTATTGGCATCAATTTCGACAACCCTTGTAAACTCGTCCATTGTCGACAAAGAGGAAAGAGAATGATTGTTTCATACAAAAATATGGGTACATGATAACCCATTGCATCTGATTGTGGAAAATGGTAGTCAAAATAATTTTGTCTTTGAAGACATTGTGAAGAAATTGGGTCTTGTTACTACTACACATTTGCAACCTTACAGCATTAGTTGGATGAAAGATGGATAAGAACTCAGGATTACCCGATAATGCAAGATTTCTTACTCCATCAATCCTTTTCGAGATGAAGTGCTTTGTGATATAACACCACTCTTAGTATTTGATTTATTGTTTGGGAAACCCTACTTATGGGAATTACATGGAAAGTATCAGTCTATACCACAAAAGTGATTGTCAAAATCCAAACTCAGTGGTATGGAATTCTTGAACATCGACCCATGCTAACAATCGAAATGGTTTAAACAAAACAAGCTAGAAACTGATCAACCATGCAAAAAAATTCATATTGTGGATGATCAAATCTCAACGTTCCAAGAGGATCACGACAACCAGTTGACTCTTCATTGACCATAACCCTCGACAACATAAATTTTATTTGAAGTTGGAAAATTGCACTTACGCAATGAAAAGTATCAAATACTTGGGCTATCTGATCGACTCAATAGAAATTTGAGTTGACCTCAATGTTATACAAGTCATAAGGGAATGGCCCCACTCTAATAAACATTCATGAACAAAGGAGTTTCCTTTGTTTAATGAGTTTCTATTACAGAATTGTGTTGGAACTCAACCACATAGTTTGGCCATTGAATCGATTGACTAAGGGAGGTGGAAAGATAATGTTCAAATGGACCACAACACAACAATTTTTTTTTGAACAACTCAAGAACAAGCTTTGCACAACTCTAGTGCCTGTGCTACTTGATTTGCATCAACCATTTGAAATTGATACCAACAGGTGTTGTGATCACTAAGGCAAGTCATCCAATGGAGTTCCATTAAGAAACTTCTAGCGATATTATTTGCAATTATTTGACTTATGAAAGGGAACGATATACCTTTGTACAAGCAATTGAGCAATGGAGACACTACTTTCTAGGAAAAGAAATGGTCATTCATATGGACCATAATCCTATACAGTTCAGTCTATCACAGTCTAAGCTACAAATGACAAGACAAATCAAGTGGATTAGTTACCTATAACAATTATAGGCGGTAATTAAGAATCAGAAAGGAAAATCCAATGTAGCAGCTAATTTCCTTAGTGTGCATCTTCATGACACCATTACTTTGTATCAATCGTATGAAGAAGACATTGACTTCTACTCATTGTATTGACAACTCCAGATAGGCCAGTCGATTGATCTCAACTACCCAGTGAAGGACAATTTGCTTTAAAATCTAGGACAACTTTGTGTACCTATAGGTGAGAATATATAAAACCTCATTTGGGATGCACACTAAAACAAAACAACATGCCATTTTGGAGTAGAAAAGGCTCTCATAATAGTCTAGAAGTATTTTTGCTGGCCTTCATTCAAGATGGATGTTAACAACGACATTAAGTCCTCTGTGGTTTGTGCCATTACCAAATCACAAAATCAATGACACAGTTTGTATACACCCTTTCCCATTCCAATTCTACCAGGTGAATTAATTTCCTTGGACTTATTGATTAGATATCCTATCACCAAACATCGACATGATAAAATCTTTGTAGTGGCTGAAAAATTATTTAAAATGGGCATCCTCATTCCTTGTAAGAAGAGTAAAACAACACAATAGTCTACTCAACTCTTCTTCGATCATGTTTGGAAATAGTATGTCTTACCAACTATAATAATATCTGACAGATATTCCAAATTTGTTAGCACGTTTTGGAAAACACTTTGGAAGTAGATTAACATGCAATTATCTATGTCGATTGTTTTCCATCCTCATACCAATGGATAGAATGAAGTTTTGAAGTGTATGGTGGTATATTTTATTCGCATCTACAACCACAATAATGGCAGAACATGAATTGAAAGTCTCACATACATCCAACATAGCTATAATTGAACACAACATGGTTCAACAAGAAAGAGTCTATTTGAAGTCTATTATGGATTTCAACCCTCAACACTTATCGACTTAGTTAGTTAACCAACTACTATAATCAACACAGACCATGAACAAATATAAGTCGACAAAGAACACAAGTTCACGGATATGGTTTGTGAGATTCAAAAATAAGCATGAGAGATGCTGCAACGAGCTAGTGAGAAAGCTAAGGCCTAAAATGAAAAACATCATATTCCCCATTCATTCAAAATTGGGGATCATGTCTAGCTACGTCTCAAGAAAGAAAGATTTAGTGGCTCTCATAAGAAGATGAATCCTTTGTGATATGGTCCTTACACTATTATTGAGAAAATCAAGGAAAATGCTTATACGATCACCATTCCACCATACCTAGGTTTACATCTTGTATTGAATGTGGACTTGCTTCAACCGTATTTTCCACCACTATCAAAACATATCGACTTACAATCTAAAGATACAAAATACATCCATCCATATGTTCAATATCCCCTTGTTTTCGACACCATTATAGGATAGTAGGAACAACACACAAGGATGCAAATGATTCCTTTGTTTTAGGTGTGCAAAATAGGACAAATCCCAACTCAAGGAAAGTAGTATCCTTTCACTGAATTGGAACACAAGTTTCCTCATTTACATGACTAGGAAATGGGGAATATTCCACTTAAGGGGAAGAGGTTTGATCCATCCCAAGAATTGAATGGAGCCATCTACTAGTGCCTATTACTAATCGAATCCTTGGTCAGATCTTAGTTGTAGCAACTCAATCAACCTTACAAATCAGTTGACCCTACGGATCAGTCAACCCACACAATCTTCTGCAATATTCATTCATCATACATGGCCTATGAAATTTGATGACTTCAACACATGTTAGATGACATTATGAACCATTATAAGGGAATAGGAAGATGCCATCAACGTGGCAATGTTGTCTCTTCATCTTCTTCTAGCAGACATATGGGAAGAAGAAAATTGATCTCCTCAATCAAATTGTAATTTCTTCTTTGTAACTAAAATGTGGTGGGTAGGCACCCAACCATACTACATATTTTTATATATGCTTTAAAGTTTGAATACAAAAGGATTCCTCATTCTTGATTGCATTCACATGAGTCCCGGAAGAGAATAACAAATGGGTTCCTCATAGTTCCTTCATTCGATTTCCATTCATGTAAATGATTATTTTGACTCGGCATGCCTTAATAAAAGGTTGGATTATAGACTTAAGATGCCAACATTGCACATACCTTAGTAAAATCAGAGTTTTGACCCTTGGTGTTTCTCCATTGTCAATTCCTAGCTTGTGTTTTCATGTGATTGTTTTTCTCTATTGGTTTTAATTGTTTTTGTTTGGTAATTATCTATATTGGTTTTCTTATTCAGTCTAAGTATTGTTTGCTTCCACCATAAAAGAGCTCGACTCATTCAGTGGACTCAGTTGTCCTCTTCTCGACTTCCTTGGGAAAATGGATTAATCATGGTTTTTGATGAAAATGTCTTAATAAGATATAGGTTAATAAGATACTTGTGTCCATTGAAATATCCAGAACACTCCCTTGCACTTCCTCGTGTTCAATTATGTCTATAGGCACTCATGAGCTTTTTTAGATTATCACAATACACCAATATTGGGGATTAACGAAATTTCAAAAGAATTTATAGTAGACACAAGATTATTAACTTGAATAGATTAAGAAATTGTGGCAGTACGCATATGATTCATAAAATATTCAAAAGCAAGATATTCAAATCCATTCTTAGGACCAGTAATAGGGCTTACAAATAAATATCCAAATTCTTATAAAAAATATGATTAATAAGGTCATCATAAGGGTTGTGTGAGCCTCAATTGATATTTAATTGCAATGAGGTTTTTTGAAGAAACTCCAATGCCCATAAATTCAATATACTAAAAAACACTAGAAACTTTAAAAACACTAGGAGCATTAGGATTGACATAGACATTAACAAGAATGATAGAAACAATACTAGTTTTTATGCCTAACATGACTATAGGCGATGGAGTGTCTTGCAAGTCAAGTGGCGTTGAGAAAGAACGTGCTGAGAGGTTCTAGAGCCAAAAATGCATGACATGGGGCATATTAGTTGTTCCAGAGTATTTTCCCTTCATGATTTCATTAAGGATCCCCTTAAAAAAATTACACAATGTGACATAAATTCCATGTCACAAGCAACAAACTTCCAACAACCACAAATATTGATGTATTCTTCAAAAGATTATAAATGCTAGCTAATAAAAATTAGGATCAATAAAACATTAACCATGCAACAATTGAAACATAAGGCTGATAACTCAGGGGGCCACTATGTGAAACCTATGACATAGGGTGTACATTCATAGGATATTAAATAATACTCCTAATTTCATTAGATATTAAAGAATGTCTTAATTTTTTTTGTTGTTGGATACCCCTCCCAATACACCTTCCCAATTTAGAGAACCCCTATTTTCTCTAGATATCCTAGGCATCCATTATTTCCATGATGTTTTTAATACCCCTTTTTATCTTAACCCTTATTGTGGTGATATAACACAACTCTTATCATAGGTACCTATAAACCTTGTAGGTTGAAATATGAAATCTTAGTAAAATAAAATATTTCAAGATAGGTAATAACCCCCTAAACACAGGTTGAATTCATACATAGTAATTCCAATAAATTTCACACCACATTCACTCAAAATTTTTACCTATTTAAACACTACTCTATCTCTAAACACAATTGGATTCACACCATCTTCATGTGTTAGGATTATTAATCCTCCCTTGACCATACTATCTATTAGATTATTTAGCCTAGCTTAGGAACCTTAATTAATTAATTGGGTCCACTAGTACCATTGGGTCCACTTGTCCTAATGGGGCCACATGTACCAGTTACTAGAGTGTGGGGAACACTGCTAGAGGTTAACTTCCATTTATTGCATGTGCATGCATCAGTTTGGGTGCCTCCTAGACCAATCTCTAAATTTTAGGATCCACTGGGAGTCTCGACACCAACCTACTTCAGTTAGTTGGAGTTAGTACTAGTCAGTCTTAGTTAGCCCCCAGTTACTTTTAGTTAGTTCACAATCAGTTAGCTAGCACAATATTTGCATGGTTGCATGTGGAGTAGGCGCCTTTTCCCACCTACCTCACTGATCAATTGTGCTGAGTTAACTAGCTATCACTGATTGATTGAGTTGTTGGACATCTGGTAGTTGATTTATTGGACTCCGATATTGATTGATTCGCCATGAGTTAGATTGTCAGTTAGATACAGTGACATCTTGTGGATAGATTTGAATACATACCTAATTGATTCGAATTCTTTTCCTATGCAAACTATTGTAACACCAAATATTATTATTGTGAATGATACTGTAAATTCCTGAGCAATACTTGTATGTTTCCTGTGTGGTTTTTTTTTTCAGTTTGTATCTTCATTCTCCATTTGTTGCAAACATTATTAGAACTATATTCTTGAATATCTAGATGGAATTCAAATTCTAATATGGTATCAGAGCCTTCTCAAGAAGGTTTTATGCTTGTTTCTCCCCATTGAACATCAAAAGCAGCTGGGTTTCCATACAAGTCACCTATGATGATTTGCTAGCTCTGGATTTATTCAAAGAAGTGGAGAGGGTGTGACAGACCCTAAAAATATGTTCATGATGAGAGGAAAAGCATGATTCTAACATAGTTCAAATATTTTTAGTTTTGTAGTGATATTTTACACGTTCAACTTCATATGGATTCGATATTATCAGTTCCTCTTCTTACTCCATCCACAAGATATTCAAAATGGAAGTTGAAGATGATTGCATATCTTAAGAGACAAGGTCTCTATGAGGTATCTATTGGACTTGGTAAAGAGTCTTATAAATATGAGAATGAATGGATAAATGATGGTGATATAGCTTTTGGAACAATAGGCATAGATTTTTGGAAGTCTCCAAGCTTGCGCTACCTTATTGAGTCTGTAGAATACCCAAAGGATCTCTGGACAGAACTGGATAGAAACTTTGGGAATCACAATGAGGATATTTATATCAATTTGGGGAGCACATTCAGAACCAAAAGAGTTCTTTACTCAAAATTCACGACCTCTACTCTCTCTGATGAAGTTGTTCAAGATGAAGAAGAAGCAGAATCTTCCTCACAGTCAATTCGAATCGAAGAAAGTCTCCTTGGAGTGACTCCTTCTCCTGCTGCTCCAAAAGTGTATGAGATATCTGATATCTCATCTCCTCACATGGATTATCCATAAGAAGAAATTCAAATATCTGTTGTTGAAGAAAATATCTCCTTCCATTCTATGCAAAAATTCTCCAGTGATTCTTCTATTATAAATTCTGTGCATAGTTTACCGGTGATTTCTCCAAGAAAGGGTGAGGAATTTGATTTATCTGTCTCTAATGATGTTGTTGGTATGTAGATAAGTAATTATTTGGATATTTTGGAAATAATATCATATTGTATGAGTGATCCATTACTCTCATTGATCTATAGCTTCCAACAAATTCCTACATGATTGCATGCACCGATACTCATGGTTTTGAAGAAGGGAAAAATTGTGCATCTACCATCTCGATGGAGCACACTCTTGGATCTGATATGGAATTTATTGGATCTGATATTATATTATTTGGATATGATTTGATATTACTTGGTTCTAGGGTTCAATATATTTCAGTATTGCTTGTATCCATTCTCATCAATTTTGGTGTGAAGAAACAAGTACCAAAAATCTCTTTCAAAGGTTTTGAAGAAGGAGAAAAGTGTGCATCTACCTGCTCGGTGGAGTACACTCTTGGATCTGATATGGAATTTATTGGATCTTGTAATAACTCAAAAAATCGTAAAAATTTAAAAAAAATTCATGCGACATAAAATGTTTAATGTCACTGCTAAAGTACCACTAACGGTTAGCAGATAATAAAACAGTTTGTAAGAGAAACAAAGAGTTACTTCTTTATAATATTTTGTATAATCTATAGGATTCTCCTTGATAGCTGTGTTAGTAATGTTTTCGACTTAGTAGTTGTAATTCTTCCAGAAGTAGAAAAGAAACTTGTAATTTACTAATGCTAGAAATACTGTTGATTTCTTTGTCAAGTAGGGAAAGTTTCTTATGTGAGATCGAGGCTTACTTATCTTTAAGCTAACACAGTGGGACTAATGGTTCCTTACAGGTTTAGCTGGTAAGCGTATGTTCTAGCAAAATAATATTTATATTCAAGTCAAGAAGATACTTCTCTTTCATGTTTATGATGCTAGACTTAGAATGTTTTAACTGCAGCTTGTCTCCATAAGAGGTAATGTTGATCTTAATTTCTTTTCTTGTCAAAACTCCATAATGACGTTTAAAAAAAATACATAAGCATGGGTTAAATTGCATGATCGATTACTATCAAAACATCTGGGTGATTAAGATTAAATTCTAAAGAATACTTGTATTCTTACTTACAGTAACTGTGATCTAGTGTTTAAAAGGAAGAAACAAAGTTCGCAGCTTAATGCTTAGTCCACTGAACACTGTTTGGTTTCTATCACAGTTACCTTCATTATAGGGCTCTATAAACAACATCTTCTCCATGAAATAACCAAATTACTTTTTCTTTTGTCTATTTACTCATTATTAGGTTACTAGAATTACACTGAGATTTCTTATTGGGGTCTATGGAATGCATTTATTAACATTCCCAAAATACACACTGCATCGAAAGAATTGGATCAAGAATCTCTTTCTAGCTGAAAGAATTATTCTTTATTACCTTTACAGTTCTTCACCTTGAGTTCTTATTACCTATATCTTACACTTTCATTCCTAGTGTACCTTTTACTTATAAACTATACCTTGTTACAAGGTTGTTTAATACTCTTTCGAGATAAGTTTGTTGATTATCATACTATAAGAGATCTTATTTTTGCTTGGTCTTATTTACCCTTTTTCTCCCCAATTCTAACTAGTTAAAATACTAATTTATAGGTGTCATTGGATCTCCTTCTTATTATAGTTTAACTTTAAAGCGAGTCTTTTACACATGTTTCAACTTACATGATTTTATAAAAGAACTATCCCATTTGACCCATAAACAAACCCTAAAAGGAAAATCCATATCCTATTCCTATAGTTGGTAAACGAAGCATAAAAAAATAATATACAACATGATTAGCAATCATAGAATGCGCAATGCATAAATGATTAAAGATTTTGGTTTGTAATGATTTTCATACAGGCTCAAAGCTGCATCGCTGACTACAGAAATGCCACCCATAATGAGGAAATAATTTTATGGACACGTGGTGAGGTTTTGTTCATAGGTGTAGTTGACTTATAAGGAAGCCCTAACCCTTCTTCTTTGCATTGCACAAACCTCTTCAACTAGTGCGGCCGAGCTGCAAACTTGTGGTCGCCATGACTCTGTCAATTCTCTTGTCTATAAATTGCATTTCAACATAGCATTGTAAGCTTATTTTGGGGAGGGTATGAGGTAGATTCTCAGTGCTTAAAGGTTGTTGTAGCATACTGAGAGTGTAGAAACTTGTTTTCTTCAATGATTCAAAGATTGAGTTAGTTTTAAGACTAAAAACAATGGACAAAGCTTGTACAAGAGTGCTTCTTCATTCAGGTTGGAGTGTTGCTCGTTTTCCTTCGGCTTTGTGACTCAAAGTTTCAGTTGTAACCAACGGGTGAGACTTTTCTGGGGCATTACTCTTCCATATGCCAACGAGCTACTTGCAACCACGATTTCTCCAAACAATAAAACAGGTAACTGCCGGTGAAGGTTTTTACTTTACAGTAATATTAAGTCATAATTACATTTTTAAATCTGTACTAAAATACTGGTTTCTCTGCGTAGGTTCCTCTCACGAAAATTTGGGGTTTAGCTGCAAGCACACACCTCTCCTTTCATGGCCACGCAACCATGGTAAGCCCCGGTTGAACTGAGGGTCTTCCCCTGCATTGGTATTATGGTGGTTGAAAGATGAGGATACTTGCTGCTAAAATCAACTCGTCCTGGGTTTTACTTGTTACGTTGTGCTACGTGTTGTTTTGTTTTTGTAATGAAAACCCTAAAGGGTATTATGTGCAAGTTCTTGAAGGTTATTGCAGTTGTGACTTGGGGTTTATTTGATAGAGCCTTTACGGCTTGGAAGATGTAAAATCTTTTTGTTTAAATTTTAGAACTCGGCTCTAAGCCGTGATAAGGTTGTTCGACCTCTTCCTGGTTAATTAAGGTTTTAAATGGATTTTAATGGTGAAGAAAAAGACTGTTTACTCAGTCGAGACTTGTAAAACAGATATAGTTTTTTTCCACTTGTAAGAAAAATAATGGTTATGGTTTCGTTTTACTGTTTTCTATAATTAAATTTTGAACAGGCCTGAGCCTCGACCTATAATTATAAAGGCCATAAGCCATTACTCTTATTTGATTTTGTCTCTATTAAATTATTAACAGTGTTGTTTAATTTTTTATGTTATCCTGTAATTTAAAATGTTTTGCAGTAATTATATTATTGGAACGTTTACAATGTTATTGAGTAAATTTAGTACTCTGTTTTTACTTAGAAGGGTTATTATTTTGAATACCCTACAGTTCTGAAAAAGAGATAGAATTTACAAGAATGAATTTGGTTTTGTGTTTCTATTTTTACTTTTTATAAATAATTAATTATAGTTATTAAATTTTATGAAAGAATTGAGAGTAAGATTCTGCAAATTTGTGAATAAGATAAAACCTGTCTTTCGTAAACCCTAGGTAAATTGCCTTGAGGTTTACAGTACCGAATGTAAATATGAACTTAGAAATTATTATAAAGACCTATGAAGTACTTAGCTAGGTTAAAACCCTAAGTACTATTTTTACTGTTCCTATATTTGTTTATTTAACTTTATTTATTGTGTTTAGAATAAATAATAGTACTAGTGATAGTTCTGTGATTAATATGTCTACTAGTGACTAATGTATACTCTATTCTTCTCCTGTAATTAGATATTACATATAATTTCAGTAGATAGATTAAGTACTGCTAGTTTTCTATAAATGAATCACATAAAAACTATGTAAGTAATCATTTGCATTTTTCATAGAGAGTAATAAACAAATCTACCGATTTATCTTAACAACCAACTGTACTAGAGTGCGTCCTTATAAAAGGCGTGGAAAAATACAGTGTGGTATTTTCTTTCTACTCATGTTTCATTTACTAATATTCCCACTGTTCTAAATATAATCTACTAATCACTAATATTATCAAATAAATAATGCTCTTTTCTTCTTAAACCCTAATGTAACAATAACATACCTATATTCAAAAACTAGTAATCATTTTCTGAAGACGGTAAATAAATTGTAAATAAACCTGAACAAATAAAAACTTGTCAAATGATGAGGTGACAATAGCTTAAGGAGGCTGTTCCTCCCAACCAACTCCTGGAGAAATCTTAGTCTGTACTTCCTCAGGACCCCCGAGCTTGTTTCCTAGTCCTCCTGGTAGAGTACCAGGTGAAGGATGTATCCTTAAGACCTTCTATCACCTGACTGGTCAAATTACAGCAGTAATCCAAACCTACTTACAGCAGTAAGAACTTCAGCCTAATAGCTGCATAAGTTCAGTTCTCAACAGCTAACCCCTCAAACTCACTTCAATAAGTTCCCTCCATCGAATTTCTCATGTGCACTTCATTCCCATTGAATGATCACAATTCCAGAATGAGCGGCCTCAGCTGTCTTCAATGGGAAGTTTTATAACAATGCTTAGGTCTTCTGGGTTAGTTTTTACTTAATGGGCCACCTGCTCCAATTCTAATTTCTTGGGAAATCATGACCACACATATAGGGAAGTTGCCACCTGCAATAGTTAGAAGTAGCTTGAGGATGCTGCCACTTGTCAGTATACTCCCCACCCAGTCTCCTCCACCAAGTGACCGGTTAACACTCTTTTAACAGCTTGCCTAAGCTATTGTCTCATCATTTATTTATTTATAAATAAAATATTCTGAAATACGTTAATTATCCTTAACCCCACTTGGTCATCAATTACAAACTTAGCATAAAATATAACATAATGTTCCTCAATAACATTAAATTGTTTTGCGAATTGGGGCATGTGACATACACACCCCCTTAATTTATAACATCATCCTCGATGTTATTTATTCCTCGTCCTCAGATTTCCCCTGAAATAGAATTGGATATGCATCCTGCATATGAATTTCCAATTCCCAGGTGACTTCTTCTGGACTAAGGTGCTTCCGTTGCACCTTCACCTGACCAATGGCGCGATTCCGAATCGATATCTCCCTCCTTTCGAGGATACAATCCGGTTCCACCAGAAAATCTCCTTCGGGTTCCACCTGCACATCGTTCTAATTAATAACATGAGTAGCATCATGTACATATTTTTTTAATACATAAAAGAAAAACATTGTGAACTCTTAGATTTGGTGGTAGAGCTAACTGATATGTTACCTGTCTTATCTTGGACAATATTTCAAAAGGACCACAATAACGGGGTGCTAGCTTAGCACAACTACCTAACCTTAGAGAACTCTTTTTAGGTCCTACCTTGATAAAAACATGTTCACCTACCTGGAACTCCTTTGGAGTTTGTTTAAGGTCTGCTTGGCTTTTCTGTTAATCTTGTGCAATTTTTAAATTACCTTGTACCTGTTTTACAATTAGCTCCATCTCTTTTAATAATTCAGGTCCTAATACTAACCTGTCCACTAGATTACTCCAAGAGATGGGAGTATTGCATTTCCTTCCATACAAAATTTTAAAAGGACTATACCTAGTTGAAGCTTGATAATGATTATTGTACGCAAATTCTACTAGTGTAAATAATCTTCCCATTTACCTGGCTGCTTCTTTACATACATTATGAGTAGATCCTCTAATACCTGATTTACTCTTTCAGTCTGTCCATTAGTTTGAGGATGGAAAGAGGTACTAAAGTTTAACGTAGTATTTAACCATTTAAACAAAGATTTCCAAAAACTACCTGTGAATTTAGGATATCGGTCTGAAATTATCACCTTTGGTATTCCATGCAACCAAAAAATTTGTTATAAGAAAATGTCAGCAATATTTGCATCTTTATAAGTAGTTTTTTACAGGTATAAAATGGGCTGATTTACTCAACTTATCAACAACTACCATTATTGAGTCATTTAAGTTTTGATTTCTAGGTAATCCTGTGATAAAATCAAGGCTAATTATCTCCCATTTCCAGCTAGGAATAGGCAATGACTGAAGTAGTCCAGCTGGATGTTGATGTTCAAATTTTACTTGCTGACATTCAAAGCACCTAGCAATATATTCTGCCAATTCATTTTTCATATTTGGCTAGAAATAATCCTTTCTTAGCATGGTTATGGTTTTTTGATAACCAGGATGTCCTGAATAAGGAGTTTTATGAACTTCATTTAAAATTAACAGCTTAATCTTAGGTACATTAGGTATGTATAATCTATCTTTATACAATAATAATCATTTTTCATTCAAACTGTACCCTGTACTTAGACTTTCTATTAAATTTTCTTTTACTTTTGCTTGTAATTTTCGATAATTTTCATCTTGTTCTATTCCAGCTTCTAGCTTTTCTTCCAAGTCTGTCTTATAAGTGCTGATGGCTGTTGTAAAATTCAGCTTTTCATTTCTACTTAATGCATCAACAACCTTATTCTTCTTTCCTTTAATATGTTGAATTTCAAAATCATATTCATTAAGAAAAGCTAGCCACCTAGCTTGCCTAGCATTCAAGTTAGGTTGATCCAACAGATATTTCAATCATTTATTATCTATCATTAGTATAAATTTCCTTCCTATTAAATGATGAATCCACATTTTTAAGGCATGTATGACAACAACTAATTCTAAGTCATAGGTCACATAATTTTTCTCATGAACCTTCAGCTTCCTAGACTCATAAGCAATGATGTGTCCTTCTTGAGTTAATACTCCAGCTAAACCGTCATTGCATGTGTCAGTACATACTATAAAATCTTTATTAGGGTCAGCAATTCTTAGAATTGGTGCAGTGGTTAAAAATGTTTTTAGCTTTTTAAAATTGTCTTCACACTTCTAATTCCAATCAAATTTCTTCCCCTTTTTCTGCAAAGAGGTTATAGGGTTTGCAATTCTTGAAAACCCTTTGATGAATCTCCGATAATAACCAGTAATCCCCATGAATGATCGGACTCCAGTTACGTCTTTTGGGACTGGCCAATCTTCGATTTCCTTTATCTTTTCGAGGTCAACATAAATTCCTTCTTTAGTCACCACATGACCCAAATACTGGATTTTATCTTTAAAGAAGTCACATTTAGTGAATTTTGCAAAAAGTTGATGTTCTCATAACTCTTGTAAGACAATTTTTAAGTGTTCCTTATGTTCCTCTTCAGACTTTGAGTAAATTAAGATGTCGTCAATAAATACGACCACAAATTTATGTAGATATTTGTGCATTACATTATTCATCAGACACATAAAAACAGATGGGGCATTAGTAAGCCTGAATGGCATAACGACAAACTCGTAATGTCTGTATCTAGTCCTAAAAGTTGTTTTAAAGATGTCTTCATCCTTGATTCGGACCTAGTGGTATCCAGATCGTAAATCAATCTTTGAGAACACCGTTGATCCATGTAGCTGATCAAACAGATCATCTATGCGGGGTAATGGGTATCTATTCTTGATAGTCATTTTATTTAATTGACGGTAATCTATACATAGTCATAGAGTTCCATCCTTCTTCTTAACAAAGATGAAAGGTTCCCCCCAGGGAGACACACTGTGTCTAATGTAATTCTTATCAATGAGTTCTTTTAACTGTGACTTAAGTTCATTTAATTCTAGTATATTCATCCGATAAGGGGATTTTGAGCTGGGCACTGCACCAGGTACCATCTCAATAGTAAAATCTAATTCCCGTTTTGGAGGCAGTCCCAAAATTTCTTCCGGAAATACATCTGAATATTCCTTTAGAATCGGAATATCTTCCATTTTTAATTTATCTCTGTTTTTAGTGTTTTTTTCATTGATTACTATTACGGCAAAATATTTACAGCCTTACCTAACAGCTCTCTTAAGATGCAAAGCAGAAATCTGCCTTGCGGCTGTGTTCCTAGGGATTCCCTTTACATTTATTAACTTTCCATCGCCATTTATGCAAGTGAAGGTTTTATCAAATCAATTCAGGACCACCCTATGTTGTTCTAGCCAATCCATACCAATTAACATATCATATGAACCTAAAGGTAACACATTGAGCTTAACAGAGGTTTCAAACTGATCCATAGTTACTGCACAATTATTAACAAAGGTAATTAATTTTCTCTTTGCACTAGTAGCTAGCTGAACTAACCAAGATGTTGCAAATTTTTGAACTGAAATCTTACCCTTTTCTACTAAATTAGGAGAGATATAGCTTAAACTAGCTCCTGGATCTATTAAAATAGATATATGTATTTGATTTATCTTACCTTCCACTTCCACCATGGAAGTTTGATAATCTACTTGTTGATTCTCTAATGCTGCATTGATCTTGGGCATTGTCCTCGCTAGATCACCAACTGTCATCTCCTCCTGTATTGTGTGTATGTTGCTAATAGTCTTCTTCCGATTGGGGAAAACTGATACATAATGCGGACGATTACATTCCCAACACTTTATGGGTTCCTTTCATTCAAAATTATTTGTATAGTTACTGTGGTTGTTAGCAGATTCTTTATTCCTTTGATTATTTGGATTGGTCTGTGAATTACTTTTGTTCCCTTGGGAAATTTTTACTAGGAAAATTTCTGGTGTTACTATTCTTAAAATTTCGATTAGGCACAAAATCTTTCTTTTTCTGTTCAAATTTATTATTCATTTTGGCCTTCCAATTGGTCATACTTTCCTTTTTAACGATTTTGTTCATAACAAAAATTCGCTTTTCTCATTTCTTCTAAAGTTTTCAAATTGTCATACTCAATTCTATATTTTATATGATAAGTTAAATAACTGAGGAACCGGTGTACCTTAGGTTTCTTGTCCACAATATATGGCACATGCCTGAACAGACTTAGAAATTTACTATTTAGTTCTTTCATATTCATTGTTCCTAGTTTCATCTTGTAAGATTCCTTAGACATTTCCTCATAATACTGTTCAGATAAAAAAATATTTTTGAAATATTTCTTAAATGTACTCCAATTTATATTTTTCTCCCTTGTACCTTTTACTCTTTTTAATTCCTGCCACCATATATCTGCTTTCCCTGTAAGATTATAAATAGCCATCCTGGCCTTCAGTTGATTAGAGCAGTTATAAATTTGGAAGTATTTCTTCATCCCGGATAGCCATGATTATGCTTCTTCCCCCTTTTCAGTTTCTCCATTAAAAGTTGGTGGCTTGATCTTCTTGAATTCCCTAGAGATTTATTTGTAAGGTTTAAACTTTCTCTTCCTAGTATGGTGATTATCTTTACTACTATCACTAGTATAATGGAAGTTTTGTTTATGTGAATCACCATATACTTCAGAAGATGAGCTACTTTCATTTTTAACTTGTTTAGTCTTTTTATCTTTATGTTGATAACACATATCTTCATACTTAGTTCTTTTATCTTTTCTCTCAGTATGAAATATTTCCATTAAAATATGACTTAGCTCCTCCTGAGCTCTCAGAATCCTCTCATTTTCTTTCTTAACCGATTCCATCTATGTTTTTAGTTCCTTAACTGTTTGTAGTAGTTTGAAAGAATTATTAGTTATCTCTTCTTGTATAGGTTCTTTTTGAAAATTATTTCGTTCAGTGTAAGGAGACTCCTCATCCGCATATTCTTCCAATCTATCCATACCTATCATTAACTCAGAAACAAAATTCTCTGGATGTATCATTAAAAAGAAAACAACATCAACATGTTTATTTAAATTTACTATTCCGCATAACCAAGTTGAGCTACATTTAGGCCTAGTGTATGAACCTTGTTCTCTGATACCACATGTAATAACTCAAAAATTCGTAAAAATTTAAAAAACATTCATGTGACATAAAATGTCTAATGTCACCGTTAAAGTACCACTAACGATTAGCAGATAATAAAATAGTTTGTAAGAGAAACAGAGAGTTACTTCTTTATAATATTTTGTATAATCTATAGGATTCTCCTTGATAGCTGTGTTAGTACTATTTTCGACTTAGCAGTTGTAATTCTTCCAGAAGTAGAAAAGAAACTTTTAATTTACTAATGCTAGAAATAATGTTGATTTCTTTTGTCAAGTAGGGAAATTTTCTTATGTAAGATCGAGGCTTAATTAGCTTTAAGCTAACACAATGGGACTGATAGTTCCTTACAGGTTTAGTTGTTAAGTGTATGTTCCAGTAAAATAATATTCATATTCAAGTCAAGAAGATACTTCTCTAGCATGTTTATGATGTTAGACTTATTATGTTTTAACTGTAGCTTTTCTCCATAAGAGGTAATGTTGATCTTAATTTCTTTTGCTGTCAAAACTCCGTAATGGCGTTTAAACCAACTACATAAGCATGGGTTAATTGCATGATAGATTACTATCAAAACATCTGGGCGATTAAGATTAAATTCTAAAGAATACTTGTATTCTTACTTACAGTAACTGTGATCTAGTGTTTAAAAGGAAGAAACACAGTTCGCAGCTTAATGCTTAGTCCACTCAACACTGTTTGGTTTCTATCATAGTTACCTTCATTATAGGGTTCTATAAACAACATCCTTTCCATGAAATAACCAAATTAATTTTTCTTTTATCTATTTACTCATTATTAGGTTACTAGAATTAAACTAAGATTTCTTATTGGGGTCTATGGACTGCATTTACTAACATTCCCAAAATACACACTGCATCGAAAGAATTGGATCAAGAATCTCTTCCTAGCTGAAAGAATTCTTCTTTATTACCTTTACAGTCCTTCACCTTGAGTTCTTATTACCTGTATCTTACACTTCCATTCCTAGTGTACCTTTTAGTTATAAACTATACCTTGTTACAAGTTTGTTTAATACTCTTTCGAGATAAGTTTGTTGATTATCATACTATATGAGATCTTATTTTTGCTTGGTCTTATTTACCCTTTTTCTCCCCAATTCTAACCAGTTAAAAGACTAATTTCTAGGTGTCATTGGATCTCCTTCTTATTATAGTTTAACATTAAAGTGAGTCTTTTACACATGTTTCAACTTACATGATTTTATAAAATAACTATCCCATTTGACCCATAACCAAACCCTAAAAGGAAAATCCATATCCTATTCCTATAGTTGGTAAACGAAGCATCAAAAAAATAATATACAACATGATTAGCAATCATAGAATGCACAATGTATAAATGATTAAAGCTTTTGGTTTGCAATGATTTTCATGCAGGCTCGAAGCTGCATCACTGACTACATAAACACCACCCATAATGAGGAAATAATTTTATGGACACGTGGTGAGGTTTTTTTCACAGGTGAGTTTGAATTATAAGGAAGCCCTAACCCTCCTTGTTCACATTGCACAAACCTCTTCAACTAGTGTGGTCGAGCTGCGAGCTCGTGGCCACCATGACTCTGTCAATTCTCTTGTTTATAAACTGCCTTTCGACATAGCACTGTAAGCTTGTTTTGGTGAGGGTATGAGGTGGATTCTCGGTGCTTAAAGGTTGTTGTAGCATACTGAGAGTGTAGAAACTTGTTTTCTTCAATGATTTGAGGACTGAGTTAGTTTTAAGACTGAAAACAGTGGACAGAGCTTGTACAAGAGTGCTTCTTCATGCAGGTTGGAGTGTTGCTCGTTTTCCTTCAGCTTTGTGACTCAGGGTTTCAGTTGTAACCAGCGGGTTAGACTTTTCTGGGGCATTACTCTTCCATATGCCAATGAGATGCTTGCAACCACGATTTATCCAAATGATAAAACAGGTAACTGCCAGTAAAGGTTTTTACTTTACAGTAATATTAAGTCATAAGTACATTTTTAAATCTATACTAAAATATTGGTTTCTCTACGTAGGTTCCTCTCATAGAAATTTGGTGTTTAGCTGCAAGCACACCTCTCCTTTCACGGCCATGAAACCCTGGTAAGCCTCGGGTGAACTGAGGGTCTTCTCCTACATTGGTAATATGGTGGTTGAAAGATGAGGATACTTTCTACTAAAATGAACTCGGCCTGGATTTTACTTATTAGGTTGTGCTACGTGTTGTTTTGTTTTTGTAATGAAAACGCTAAAGGGTATTATGTGCAAGTTCTTGAAGGATATTGCAGCCGTGACTTGGGGTTCACTTGATAGAGCCTTTACGGCTTGGAAGATGTAAAAACTTTTTGTTTAACTTTTAGAACTTAGCTCTAAGCCGTGATAAGGTTGTTCGACCTCTGCCTAGTTAATTGAGTTTTTAAATGGATTTTAATGGTGAAGAGAAAGATTGTTTACTCAGTCGAGACTTGTAAAACAGATATAGGTTTTTCCACTTGTAAGGAAAATAATGGTTATGGTTTCATTTTACTGTTTTGTATAATTAAATTTTGAACAGGCCTGAGCCTCGACCTATAATTATAAAGGCCATAAGCCCTTACTCTTATTTGATTTTGTCTTTATTAAATTATTAACAATGTTTAATTTTTTTATGTTATCCTGTAATTTAAAATGTTTTGCAGTAATTATATTATTGGAACATTTACATTGTTATTGAGTAAATTTAGTACTCTGTTTTTACTCAGAAGGGTTATTATTTTGAATACCCTATAGTTCTGAAAAAGAGATAGAATTTATAGGAATGAATTTGGTTTCATGTTTCTATTTTTACTTTTTATAAATAATTAATTATAGCTGTTAAATTTTATGAAAGAATTAAGAGTAAGGTTCTGCAAATTTGTGAATAAGATAAAACCTGTCTTTCGTAAACCCTAGGTAAATTGCCTTGAGGTTTATAGTAAAACATTGGTTTCCAGTATTGAATGTAAATATGAACTTAGAAATTATTATAAAGACCTATGAAGTACTTAGCTAGGTTAAAACCCTAAGTACTATTTTTACTGTTCCTATATTTGTTTATTTAACTTTATTTATTGTGTTTAGAATAGTAATAGTAATAGTGATACTTTTGTGATTAATATGGCTACTAGTGACTAATGTATACTCTATTATTCTCCTATAATTAGATATTACAGATACTTTCAGTAGATAGATTAAGTACTGCTAGTTTTCTATAAATGAATCACATAAAAACTACGTAAGTAATCGTTTGCATTTTTCATAGAGAGTAATAAACAAATCTACCGATTTATCTTAACAACCAATTGTACTAGAGTACCGCCTTACAAAAGGCGTGGAAAAATACAGTGTGCTATTTTCTTTCTACTCATGTTTTAGTTACTAATATTCCTACTATTCTAAATATAATCTATTAATCACTAATATTATCAAATAAATAATGCTCTTTTCTTCTTAAACCCTAACGTAACAATAACATACCTATCTTCAAAAACTAGTAATCATTTTCTGAAGACAGTAAATAAATTGTAAATAAACCTGAGCAAATAAAAACCTGTCAAATGATGAGGTGACAACAGCTTAAGGAGGTTGTTCCTCCCAATTGACTCCTAGAGAAAGCTTATTTTGCACTTCCTTAGGACCCCCGCGCCTGTTTCTTGGTCCTCCTGGTAGAGTACTGGGTGAAGGATGTATCCTTAAGACCTTCTGTCACCTTACTAGTCAAATTACAATAGTAATCCAAACCTGCTTACAGCAGTAAGAACTTCATCCTAATAGATGCATAAGTTCAGTTCTTAGCAGTTAACCCCTCAAACTCACTTCAATAAGTCCCCTCCATCGAATTTCTCATGTGCACTTCATTCACACTAAATGATCACAATTCCAGAATGAGTAGCCTCAGCTGTCTTCAATGGGAAGTTTTATAACAATGCCTAGGTCTTCTGGGTTAGTTTTTACTTAATGAGCCACCTGCTCCAATTCCAGTTTCTTGGGGAATCATGACCTCAAATATAGAGAATTTTCCACCTGCAACAGTTAGAAGTAGTTTGAGGATGCTACCACTTGTCAGTATACTCTCCACCAAGTCTCCTCCACCAAGTGACCAGTTAACACTCTTTTAACAGCTTCCCTAATTTGTTGTCTCATCATTTATTTATTTATAAATAAAATATTATGAAATACGTTAGGGCGCCTACACGAAGCTGCTACCCAATTATGATGCAATGGGAGTGCGCAAGTGGGCTAAATAAAAAATGTGCACGCACCTAACAGATGTGCGCACATGCTTTCGCTTCGGGCTCTCGAACCTCCACGCCGGATTTCCAGCATGGGCAATAAGAGCATGCACGTGCCTCAAGACGTGCACGTGCACATGCATTTGGCCGCGTGCACAGGTTGGGCATGATAGAAAACAGGGACATGCATGCATCCCCGTGTATTAAAAAAACAGTTTGTATTGTTTTGCAACCCGCGAGCGTGCAAGGAGGAGCCGAATTCGACCCCAAGGACATGATTTCGACCCCCAAGGAGCCCAACCAACTTGTGAAAATCACATAAAACGACGCTGGAGTAAGGTAAATAGAGTAGGAATGCAATTTTTTATTTATTTCATTGTTTTTATTGTTTTTAAAATAAAATACAAAATTAAAAAGAATTGAAAATCAATTGAAATGGACAAAATTTGATATTGCAGGTACAAATTACCTAACCACAATGACCAATACCAATGAACCATCCGAAGAAATGAATGAAACAAACCAAACAGAGGACCCAAACCCCGAATTAAATGAATAAAGCCATGAATTAAATGAAGAAGAAAACCCCAAAGATAAATTACACGGGGATTTAAACCAATTAAGAATTTTGAGTGATGAATTGAATAACATGAGGGAACCCTCTCGGGTTTCCCTCACCACATCAATACAAAACATTATAGAATCTATCAACATTGCCCATAGTGAGATAACTAGTTTGAGCGAATATAGGGCTCGAATGAGAGAGCATTATAGCACTGGTATGTCCAAAGAGGATATTAAAAACCTGAATATCACAAAAGCCCAAATGTGGAGCAAATTTACAGATCCTAGAATAGGACAACCTCCAGATGTGAGGAAGAGGCGAGTTTGCATGGACTGGTGTAATTACCAGCCATGGAGAGAAAACTGGAGGAAGAGATGGTTCATGGTATTCAACAAGCCTCCATGCAGCAATGTTGAGGTCCCATGGTATTTTCTTAGGAAACTGTGGGCTGAGTTTGTGTTAGGGTTCCATGTGAACTACTTTGACATCACTGAGTTCCAGGCTCAGCCCAAGATCGACCTCACGCCCACTAAAACCCACTCAGAGGACCTGCTGCACCTAGGCGAGAGCCAAACCCTCCTCCTCAACCCCCTGAGTTCGGTAGCGGGCTAGATGAGATCCATGAGTCCGTCAGACGTGCCACACGGCACCTTCTCAGGCACACCAAATTTGTGGCTATGTCCTCATAGAGTGAGCAGGACCCCCCCAAGGGACACACTTCTGCATGCTCTACTGGTGGTGGGAGAGGGACAGTAGATATAGGTAGTATCTAGGTGGATCCATCTAGCTCGAAGAGACCAGCGCCACATCGTTGTTCTCGTTGTGGGCATCCATTCCATGTTCCCACGCAGGAACATGGCACACAAAGCTACCTACACCAGGTTAGTCATTGTTTTATTTAATGTCATAATTTCTAATAAATTTAACTTAGAATCAGATATTGATGACTTGATTTTTTTTAATCTACAACTATTCAGTGCCGAGTCTCCAACACATGGGTGGGAGGACGTTGGTTCCTTCAACCTAGATGGAGCCATGGCAACTGTTGAGGACATCACGACAGCATACACACAGGTAGTTTTCTTTCAGTAATTAAATTTAATGTTAGTAGTAATTGGATGTCAATCATCGCATATTTATTTAAATTGTCATCCCGTACTAAGTTAATATTTACTAATTGAATCTAAATATTTTTGTGCAAATGAATAGGTGTCCGCAGGATTGAGTGACCAGCAATCCCCACCAGGGATCATCAGATCCCCTCGTGAGCAGGTATCTTGTAATAAAGTATAAATTTAATTTCAGTTTTGATGGCTTAGATTCATATATTTATATTTTTTATGTACTAATACATGATGACATGAATATGTATGCAGGTCCCACCACATAGGCACGTCGGTGTCACTATCTCTCCATCGATTGCCTTTTTCCTACCATATATGCCAGGTTTAGCCCCTGGCATACATGTCCATTTCCATGCATCCCTCCCCACCCCGTTCCATCCATCCCTTGTCTCCCACCAACCACCACACTTCCATCCAGCTCCCCCCCCCCCCCCATCCCCCCCCCCCCTTGCATTTTCCCATGTTTCCATCCCCCCCCCCTCCGACCACATTACACCATCCATCCACATTCACCCATCCCTCCACCCCATCCCAGACCTCATCCCCCTCCTCCATATTCCCCCACCACCCTCGTTTCCTCTTCCAAGGTGGCCCGTTCCATTCTACAGCTAGTTGGACTTTATCGTTGTACATCACCACTTCGCCCACTCTAGTCCACACCCTCTCCCACCGTCCTCCCTAGTGTTGTAGCCAACATCGATGTGGATACATCCTCCGCTATGCCATCCACCCTAGCATCAGATCAAGTTGTACATCCCACTGCTCCACCTGCCACCCTTGAGGAGCAGTCAATTTCTCCACTTGCCATCCCCCAGGACTAGCCTGGTGTGTTCAAGGTGAGATTGATTAGTTTATGAAAATTTCATTCAATATTAACAAAAATTAACATAGCAGTAAATTGTATGAGTTATCTTACTATTTAAATGTTGCAGGGTGGCATTGCTGCGAGACTTGGATCATGGAGTAGGGTATCCCTCTCACCACTTACGGTCTCGTCTTAGGTGATCTATTTAAAATTTGAAAACATAATTTTTATATTTAAATGGTGTTTTATACTTGTATAATTTCCTATAGGAGTTGGAATTTGATTGTTGTCATTTCAGAGCCCAAGGGGAGGTGGTGGAAGCAGCCGGGTGAACCGAGCTTCCTCTAGCTCGAAGAAGAGGAAGATTGATTTTGCAGTTGGACCTGTGAGCTCCGAGGGTAGGCAAGAGCATTGAGAGAGCCTCCTATGTACACTAACCATGATGTGGCATTTTGGCACGAGTTTCCATATTTTGTATAGGGCACAAGTTTCCATATTTTGTATAGGGCACGAGTTGCCATATTTTGTATATGATTGGATATTTTTGTATATTAATATATCATTTTGTACTTCTTTACATTATTAGTTTACAATTTATGCGCTTGCAATACACAAATGCATAAAAATACAGTCTTATTCATTGTCCAAATTGCAATAGAAAGAACTTGTTTGCATTTGGTATTTACATAGTAATTCTAACCTTTGTCCTTCTACTCCATTTTCTATCCTTGACTAACCTTGGGACTATCTATCAAACTAGACTGTAATACTACCTATTAGGCAGCCATAAGACACACCTAAACCATTTTATTCTAGCCTAACCCTTGCTAAAACCCTTGTCGTAGACTCCTAGCTTTCCTTCTCTCTAAAGCAAGGTTTATTCCTTTCATTTCCACACTACTTAGACCCCCACGACTCTCCCTGTATCTCTGACTATAATATCCATTTTGGACAGCCCTAGAACACCACTTGTTAGATTTTTAACATTAAGCTAGCATTATATTAGGATCTTTAACTAAGAGAACAACAAGCACAGCAATCAAACACAAGAGACAATGAACGCAGTATTTTTCCTCGAGGAAACCATAAATGGAGAAAACCCCGCAACTTCCTCAGAGATAGAATCAACACCAAAAGTAAAACCCAAAACAGTAAGATGATCTCCTGACAGCAGTAACCTTCTTTCTTCCTTTCCCCAGTGTCTTCCTCTTCCTCAGCTATGCACTACAACTGAGTGTGAGTGAGTGTGTGATAAATAGAGAGGCTAGCTCTCTATTTATACTAATTCCTTACTTGACTAAACCCAACTAGGGCCGACTTCACTAGGTGATTCTAATAACCCTAGTGCCCCGGAACTGCGGGGACTTTAACCCTTAGACAATAGGAGGGTTACCCACCTTGACTTAACATGACTTGTTTACATTATAGAAACTCCCGATCGGAACATCGGGGCATGACATGACTCAAGTACATTACAAATACATCCCCAAATAAACATCGGGTTACAATACATAAGAAATACAAGTGAATACATTTTGAAGTTACAATTACATCAACACTCCCTCTTAACTAGGAAGGTATTCTCTCGACATAATTTATCAGCACAAGTCTTCTTCTCTGTATCATCTGGATCATCATCGAGTCCTCATCATCTTCACCTTCAAGTCATCTCTATCTTCAAGTCATCTTCATCTGGATCTGGATCATTACTCGATCTAGATCATCATCATTGGATCTGGATCATCACTCGATCTGGATCATGATTACTGGATCTGGATCATCCCTCGATCTGGATCATCTCTGGAGAATCATCACTAGATCTGGATCATCATCACTATATCATCACGGGTGTTATCTCATGATTCTTCTCGTCACAGGAAGTTCTACAGAGCCAGCCCTTTTTCATGCTGGTTGTAGGCCTAGCCTCCATGTAGGTCTTCTTCAGCACTTATATCTGACCCTAAGTCAGAATGGCCAACCCATCACTTATATATGATCATGTAGGAACCAATCCTATAATCATATCATAAAGGAACGTCCAACACTCACATCTGACCATGTGGGAACACCCCCCACAACCCAATCAGAAAGGCCCAACACTCACATCCATCAACCAATGTTGGAAAGGCTCAGCACTTACACTCGGTCATGCGAGGAACCAATCCTTCATGCTCAAAGGATCTGCACTTACATCTGAAAACCAATGTCAGAAAGGCTCAGCACTTATATTCGACCATGCAAGGAACCAATCCTTCATGTCGAAAGGGCTCTGCACTTACATCTGACAACCAATGTCAGAAGGGCTCTACACTCACATTTGATCATGTAGGAACCAATCCTACAGTCACATCAGAATGGCCCTCAGTCCCAGATTGAGCTTTCCTAGTAACTGACCAGGTGCCTCCATTTCAAGAATGTCATTCAGCACTTACTTCTGATCATGTAGGAACCAATCCTACAGTCACATCAGAATGGATTAGCACTCACATCTGACATGGAAGGAACCAATCCTTTCACCATGACAGAATGGCTTAGCCCTTACATCTAACCATGGAAGGAACCAATCCTCTCACCATGTCAGAATGGCTATGGGTCTCATCATTTATCCTTGGAGGAAACCTCGATCTGGAGAACACCAAGCTTCTCTCCCTGAAGTATTCAAACTTCACCCTAACCAATGGCTTTGTCAACACCTCAGCTATTTGTTCCTCTATTGCAACATAATGGAGCTTCACTGCTCCCCTCTGCACCATATCCCTGATATAGTGATACTTGATCTTGATATGCTTCGACTTTTCATGGAACACTGGATTCTCTGACAACTTCACGCAACTCTGGTTGTCACAATGTATACAAGTAGCATCCATCTGGAGATCTAATAAATCAGACAGTAGCTTCCACAGCCATACTACCTCACAACTAGATGAACAAGCTAAGACATACTCTACTTCAGCTGTACTTAGTGCCACACAGGATTGCTTCCTGCTAAACGAAGATATCACACCTGATCCCATACTGAAGCAGCACCCTGAAGTGCTCTTCCTATCGATGGCACTGCCTGCCCAATCTGAATCAACATAACCCTCCAAGTTAATCTTCTGATTCGCCTCATACTTGAGCCCATAATCAATTGTACCCCTCAGGTACCTCAGAATATGCTTTGCAGCAATAAGTGAACATGTCTCGGATCTGTCAGGAACTGGCTCGAGGTGTTCACATCAAAGCAAATGTTTGGTCTCGTGTTTGTTAGGTACATCAAGGACCCAATCATCTAATGATACATCGTAGCATCAATCGTCTCTAATGAAGCATCACTCAATAGCTTCAGGTTCGATTCCATAGGTGTGGTCATGGCCTTGCAGTCCATCATCCTAAATCTCTTCAGGATCTCTACTGCGTACTTCCCTTGTCCGAGGGAGACTCCATCTGCATTCTACCACACCTCCATGCCTAGAAAATAATGCATCATACCCAAGTCCTTCATTTCGAACTCGAAAGCAAGATTTCTCTTCGTGTCAGCAATCAACCCATCCATACCTGTTACAAACAGATCATCTACATATAGGAGGAGCATCACTGGGTTTCCATCTTCAACCTTGTAGTAAAGGTTGGAATCTACTTTACTTTTGGTAAAGCCAAAACTGGATAGAAAGCTGTCAATTCTGCCGTACCATTTCCTGGGTTCCTGTTTCAAATCGTACAGTGCTTTCTTCAATCTACACACATGAGACTCCCTGTCATGTGTCTCCAAACCGAGTGGCTACTCTACATACACTTCCTCTTCCACTACACCATTCAAGAAAGCAGTCTTGACATCCATTTGGTGTATCTTCCATTTTATCACTGTAGCCAGAGCAAGTACTGATCTGATGGAAGTGTATCTGGATACAAGTGCAAAGGTTTCTTCATAATCTATTACTTCTTTCTGTGAGAAGCTACGAGCCACGAATCTTGCCTTATATCTTTATATGCTACCATCTGCAGCATGCTTGATCTTGTAAATCCATTTGGAAGTTACAACCAACTTCCCTTCTGGTCTTGGGACAACATCCCAAACATCGTTCTTCATGATTGATTGATACTCTTTGATCATAGCATCCTTCCACTCTTTCCGTTCTGCCGCTTCTTCATAATTGGAAGGTTCTTTATTGATAAAGTCACATAGTAAAGCTACATATCTGGAGCAGGATCTGGTTCTCTTTCTTTCTCTGTGATTCTCTTCTGGAGCTCTGTATATTTCTGCACCTTGGATAGATTATCATACCCAAGTAGGTTTCCTCTTGTGAGGATTCTTCTCTTGAGGTGGATCTACAGGTTCTTGTGGTCCTTCAAATTCTCTATCTTCTTCTTTAGTTTCTTCGTTCATGGTTGTGTCATGAATTCTGGGTGCTTCTGCTTCTTTAGGTTCTTCAGCATGTCTCTTTCTGGATTTTTTGTAAGCTGTGTCTTCATCAAATGTTACATCCCTGCTGATGTCGATCTTCTTAAATCCTAGGAAATATATTCTGTAAGCCTTCGAGATTTAAGAGTATGCCACAAATATACCCTTCTTTCCTGAAGGATCTAAATTTTTTCTCTTCTCTTTTGGAATGTGTATGTACACTGGACAGCCAAATATTCTGAGATGGCTGACTTCTGGTTTCTTGCCGGAGAAGACTTCTTCAGGAGTCTTGTTCTCAAGTACTCTATGTGGAGTACGGTTCTGTACATACACCGTTGTTCTAGCAGCCTCTACCCATAGATGCATGGGAAGATCCTGATCATGAAGCATTTCTCTTGCAGCTTCCATGATAGTTTTATTCTTCCTTTCTGCAACCCCATTCTGTTGTGGATTATATAGAGTGGATAACTCCCTCTTAATCCCTGATTCTTTTCATAAGTCTTTGAATTCATTTGATGTGAATTCTCTGCCATTATCTGATCGAAAGGTCTTGATCTTGTTTTCTGTGTGGTTCTCGATCAAGGCTTTGAATTCCTTGAACTTGCTGAAAACTTCATCTTTGTTCTTCATGAAGTAAATCCATGTCTTCCTAGAAAAGTCATCAATGAAGGAAACATAGTATACATACCCTCTTAGTGAACTTGATGACATTGGTCTGCATACATTAGAGTGGATGATTTCCAAGATTCCTTTTGCTTTTCTCTCGCTATTTGGAAATTTCTTTTTTGTATTCTTTCCTTTCGCACATCCTTTGCAGACCCCTTCATGTTTTTCTTGAATTTCTGGAAGACCTTCAATAACTTTGCTTGCAAGTGGTAGTGCTCTGTAATGCACATGTGCAAGCCTTTTGTGCCAAAGTTCATTTGGCTCTACTGAGTCATGGCCCAAAGCTTGTTCTAGATGGCCCTTCAATTTGTATAATCCTCCTTCTTGTTCTCCAATTACTATTGCATCGTCAATAGTATTTCCTCTTGATCACATGAGGACATGGCCATCTACAAATGCAACCCTCATGCCTTTTGCATCCAGTGCCGATATGGATAGAAGATTCTTCTTTAGTCCTAGTACAAACAAGAAATCCTTCATTTTCATAGAATTTCCAGAGTCTAGCTTGTAGGAGGATTCACCACTACCTTTTATGGGATATTGGTAGTCATCCCCAAGTTTCACCTTATGGAGTGAATTATGTTCGGATAGTTTCTCAAAATATTCCTTGAAACCTTTCACCTGTTTGGAAGCTCCACTGTCAATAAGCCAATATTTGCTTCCATGAGTGACAGTTCCCATGAGAGCGGAGATCAGAACATATTATTCTTCACTTTCTTGTTTTACTCTCTTCCTAGAGGATCATCATCCTCAGCAGTGTGAGCATGATGTATTGTTTTGGAGTTCTTCTTCTTCTTGGATCCATTCTTATTCATGGGACAATTTCTAGCAAAGTGTCCTATTTCATCGCATGTATAACATCTGAGTTTGGATGGATCCCTTCTTACAGGATTATTTTTCTGATGAGAATGCTTACCTTAGTGATGATGATTTTCCCTTCTTCCTTTCCTGGAGTGTACTGTGAGAGCTTGATCTTCACTTCCCATATTTTCTTCTCGAGCTGCTTTTCGAGCTTCTTCTTTTGAAAATTCTTCCCACAGTCTACCAAACTTGACTAACTTCTTCCTAGCACAGATTCCTTGGATGAAAGAATCCCATGACCTAGGGAGACCATTCAAGGTTGTCATCACAATTTATGCATTCTCCACTTCTTCATTTGCTGCTTCCAGCTATACTTTGGTCTGAGAGACCCTTTTGAAGTATGACTGGATGGTCTCCTCATTCTGGATCTTTACATTCTTCAATTGGTTCCTTAGAGTCATCTTTCGATTGATGTTCTTCCCTTCAAACAGTTTGGTTAGGGCATCAAACATAGCTTTAGGTATCTTGAGGGAGGACACCTGTGGTATGAGGTGATCCTTGATTGAATCAACAATGATCCTCTTTTCCATAATCGACTTCTTCTTATGTAAGGCCTTGGCCTCATATCCCTCTGGAACTAGAACCTCCTCACTGATATAGGAGTCCAACTCATTTTCTTCTAGGACCAGGGAGATCCTATACTTCCAGGTTCGGAATTTATCATCGCCCTCAATCTTTTCATCAAGCGTGGTATGATGAGACATCTTAACTGAGAGCCTCAAATGGAAATACACAAGATTTAGATATTACCAGGTCAAGATGTCAAATCTGGATTTGGAGCTAAAATTATGTAGTGCTAGTTCAGGAGCAGATTAGGGTTTTGATTTTTCGAATTTTTGTCCAACCAAATGCTTTGATTTTGATCCCTAACTTCTATTTTGAGGAGAAAATCAATCCAGGCCAGGGCTCACTGAAAAATTCCACTTCTGTGAAAAGCCCTAATTTTCGGCAGTAATGTCGGGTCCAAAATTGAAAAACCTCAGAATTGGATTCTGCTTCGATATAAAGATGCGCCCTAAGGAGGAGAGTTTTTCCACCCTAATTTTTTGAAAATTTGTGGAGAGAGATCCACAAAGTAGGAATCCTAGTTCCTGCAGGTGCACAATGTCTTCTTCTCAGGTTAGCTCTGATACCATGTTAGATTTTTAACATTAAGCTAGCATTATATTAGGATCTTTAACTGAGAGAACAACAAGCACAACAATCAAACACAAGAGACAATGAACACAGTTTTTTTCCTTCGGGAAACCATAAATGGAGAAAACCCTGCAACTTCCTTAGAGATAGAATCAACACCAAAAGTAAAACCCAAAACAGTAAGATGATCTCCCAACAGCAGTAGCCTTCTTTCTTCCTTGCCCCAGTGTCTTCCTCTTCCTCAACTATGCACTACAACTGAGTGTGAGTGAGTGTGTGATAAATAGAGAGGCTAGCTCTCTATTTATACTAATTCCCAACTTGACTAAACCCAACTAGGGTCGAATTCACTAGGTGAGTCTAATAACCCTAGTGCCTCGGAACTGCGGGGACTTTAACCCTTAGACAATAGGAGGGTTACCCACCTTGACTTGACATGACTTTTTTACATTATAGAAACTCCTGATCGGAACATCAGGGCATGACATGACTCAAGTACATTACAAATACATCCCGGGATAAACATCGGGTTACAATACATAAGAAATACAAGTGAATACATTCCAAAGTTACAGTTACATCAACACCACTAACTCATCCTAAGCTTCCCTAACATATTCACTATAATACCCTATTTAGGGCAGCCCTAATAGCCTTCTTACCCACCTATCATATCCTAAGGTCACTTCCTTTCCTTCCTATCTTACCCACTCACTAACGCCTCACCTCAAATTTGTCCATATCCAATTTAAAGTGGCACAAAGACACCCTAAAGGGATTGTGTTGATGTTGGAACTTGAGTTGGGTCCGTTGGATGCAACCATTTCGCTGGTGGTTCTGAAGTAGAGGTTGTTATGTCATCAAATCTATTAGGTCAGACACAGTATCAGTGGAAATGTTTGGACCATGTCTCACTCTCTCCATTACCAACCTGGCCTTTTCTCTTACCTCATTTTCCTTTTCAATGGGCATATTCCTTCTAGGTTTACTTGCTCTGTTACATGAGTTGCCCATATCCAAAAGTTTCTTTATCAAAACTATGAGGTCTACCCCTGCATAAGAAGAAACAAATAAGGTATTAGTTCCATTATACATGATACATGATGCGTTCCAACATAAGTAACTAAATTACAGATATGTTAGTATGCTAATTATTGACATTGATACATAATCATTGATTAAAGGTTTCTCTTTATGTTTGGACCAAATTTTCATTTCTATACTCTATTTGAGTCAAGAAAAGATAGTCAAGTTTGCAGGTATTACAGCTATAGGATTTTGACTTCCTTTGTGTTCAAAAAGTATTGGAATTCAAAAGAAGATGGGTAAAATGAGGAGGTTGCAAATCCCTCGAAAAAAATAGAAATCATTGAGGTAGAGGCATCCTTGTCAAGCTCAAAGGCATGTTATGATAAATCTAGCATTAAGAGGACATCATGGACAAGTTGGTGAACTGTTCAATATGGACCCTCTCCCATGATTGCTTCTAAGGTTTTTATACAAATTGAAGAGTCTCAATAGAGAACCTCATTTATGCCATCCTTACCTAACCACAATGACCAATACCAATGAACCATCTGAAGAAATGAATGAAACAAACCAAACAGAGGACCCAAACCCCGAATTAAACAAAGAATATAACCCCAAAGATAAATTACACGGGGATTTAAACCAATTAAGAATTTTGTGTGATGAATTGAATAACATGAGGGAACCCTCTCCAGGTTTCCCTCACCACATCAATACAAAACATTATAGAATCTATCAACATTTCCCATAGTGAGATAACAAGTTTGAGCGAATATAGGGATCGAATGAGAGAGCATTATAGCATTGGTATGTCCAAAGAGGATATTAAAAACCTGAATATCACAAAATCCCAACTGTGGAGAAAATTTACAGATCCTAGAATAGGACAACCTCCAGATGTGAGGAAGAGGCGATTTTGCATGGACTGGTGTAATTACCAGCCATGGAGAGAAAACTGGAGGAAGAGATGGTTCATGGTATTCGACAAGCCTCCATGCAACAATGTTGAGGTCCCACAATATTTTCTCAGGAAACTATGGGCTGAGTTTGTGTTAGGGTTCCATGTGAACTACTTTGACATCACTGAGTTACAGGGCGTCAGTTTTGGCTCAGCCCAAGATCGACCTCATGCCCACCAAAACCCACTCAGAGGACCTGCTGCACCTAGGCGAGAGCCAAACCTGCCTCCTCAACCCCCTGAGTTAGGTAGCGGGCTAGATGAGATCCATAATTCCATCAGACGTGCCACATGACACCTTCTCAGGCACACCAAATTTGTGGCTATGTCCTCGCAGAGCGAGCAGGATCCCCCCGAGAGACACACTTCTGCACTGTTTACTGGTGGTGGGAGAGCAGATACAGGTAGTAGCTAGGTGGATCCATCTATTTCGACCAGACCAGTGCCACATCATTGTTCTCATTGTGGGCATCCATTCCAAGTTTCCACGTAGGAGCATGGCACATAGAGCTACCTACACCAGGTTAGTCATTGTTTTATTTAATGTCATAATTTCTAATAAATTTAACTTAGAATCAGATGTTGATGACTTGATTTTTTTTAATGTACAACTATTCAGTGCTGAGTCTCCAACACATGGGTGGGAGGACGTTGGTTCCTTCAACCTAGATGGATCCATGGCAGCTGCTGAGGACATCACGACAACATACACACAGGTAGTTTTCTTTCAGTAATTAAATTTAATGTTAGTAGTAATTGGATGTCAAACATCGCATATTTATTTAAATTGTCGGCCCATATTTAGTTAATATTTACTAATTGAATCTAAATATTTTTGTACAAATGAACAGGTGTCCGCGGGATTGAGTAACCAACAATCCCCACCAGGGATCATCAAATCCCCTCGTGAGGAGGTATCTAGTAATAAAGTATAAATTTAATTTCAGTTTTGATGGCTTAGATTCGTATAGTTATATTTTTTATGTACTAATACATGATGACATGAATATGTATGCAGGTCCCACCACATAGGTACGTCGGTGTCACTATCTCTCCATTGACTGCCTTTTTCCCACCATATATGCCAGGTCTATCCCCTGGCATACATGTCCCTTTCCCTGCATCCCTCCCCACCTCGTTCCATCCATCCCTTGTCTCCCACCAACCACCACACTTCCATCCAGCTCCCCCACCCCACCCATCCACCCCCTCCCTTGCATTTTCCCATGTTTCAATCACCCCCCCTCCGACCACATTACACCATCCATCCACATTCACCCATCCCTCCACCCCATCCTAGACCTCATCCCCCTCCTCCATATTCCCCCACCACCCTCGTTTCCTCTTCCAAGGTGGCCCGTTCCATTCTACAGCCAGTTGGACTTTATCGTCGTACATCACCACTTTTCCCACTCCAATCCACGCCCTCTCCCACTGTTCCCCCTAGTGTTGTAGCCAACATCGATGTGGATACATCCTCCACTATGCCATCCACCCTAGCATCAGATCAAGTTGTACAATCCATTGCTCCACTTGCCGCCCCTGAGGAGCAGTCGATTTCTCCACCTGCCATCCCCCAGGACTAGCCTGGTGTGTTCATGATGAGATTGATTAGTTTATGAAAATATCATTCAATATTAACAAAAATTAACATAGCAGTAAATTGTATGAGTTATCTTACTATTTAAATGTTGCAGGGTGGCATTGCTGAGAGACTTGGATCATGGAGGAGGGTATCTCACTCACTACTTACGGTCTCGTCTCAGGTGATCTATTTAAAATTTGAAAATGCAATTTTTATATTTAAATTGTGTTTTATACTTGTATAATTGCCTATATGAGTTGACATTTGATTGTTGTCATTTCAAAGCCCAAGGGGAGGTGGTGGAAGCAGCCGGGTGAACCGAGCTTCCTCTAGCTCAAAGAAGAGGAAGATTGATTTTGGAGTTGGACCTGGGAGCTCCAAGGGTGGGCAAGAGGATTGAGAGACCCTCCTATGTACACTAGACATGATGTGTCATTTTGGCATGAGTTGCCATATTTTGTATATGGCATGAGTTGCCATATTTTGTATACGGCATGAGTTGCCATATTTTGTATAGGGCACGAGTTGCCATATTTTGTATATGATTGGATATTTTTGTATATTAATATATCATTTTGTACTTCTTTAAATTAGTAGTTTACAATTGATACGCTTGCAATACTTATTGTTGACAAAGCAATAAAGTCTGTAATTTCATAATAAAATGCATAAAAAAATTAACACTGTAGGTTAGTTAACAAAAAAATACAGTCTTATTCATTGTCCAAATTGCAATAGAAAGAACTTGTTTGCATTTGGTATTTACATAGTAATTCCAACCTTTGGCCTTCTACTCCATTTTCTATCCTTGACTAACCCTGGGATTTTCTATCAAACTAGACTGTAATACTACCTATTAGGGAGCCATAAGACACACCTAAACCATTTTATTCTAGCCTAACCCTTGCTAAAACCCTTGCCCTAGACTCCTACCTTTCCCTCTCTCTAAAGCAAGGATTATTCCTTTCATTTCCACACTACTAAGACCCCCACGACTCTCCCTATATCTCTGACTGTAATATCCATTTTGGACAGCCCTAGAACACCACTTGTTATATTTTTAATATTAAGCTAGCATTATATTAGGATCTTTAACTGAGAGAACAACAAGCACAACAATCAAACACAAGAGACAATGAACACAGTGTTTTTCCTCAAGGAAACCATCAATGGAGAAAACCATGCAACTTCCTCAGAGATAGAATCAACACCAAAAGTAAAACCCAAAATAGTAAGATGATCTCTCGACAGCAGTAACCTTCTTTCTTCCTTTCCCCAATGTCTTCCTCTTCCTCATTTATGTGCTACAACTAAGTGTGAGTGAGTGTGTGATAAATAGAGAGGATAGCTCTCTATTTTATACTAATTACCGACTTGACTAAACCCAACTAGGGCCAACTTCACTAGGTGATTCTAATAACCCTAGTGCCCTAGAACTGCGGGGACTTTAACCCTTAGACAATAGGAGGGTTACCCGCCTTGACTTGACATGACTTGTTTACATTATAGAAACTCCCGATCGGAACATCGGGGCATGACATGACTCAAGTACATTACAAATACATCCCGGAATAAACATCAGGTTACAATACATAAGAAATACAAGTGAATACATTTCGAAGTTACAATTACATCAACACTCCCTCTTAACTAGGAAGGTATTCTCTCGACATAATTTATCAACACAAGTCTTCTTCTTTGTATCATCTGGATCATCATCGAGTCCTCGTCATCTTCACCTTCAAGTCATCTTCATCTGGATCTGGATCATCACTCAATCTGGATCATCATCACTGGATCTAGATCATCACTCGATCTGGATCATAATCACTGGATCTGGATCATCCCTCGATCTGGATCATCTCTGGAGCATAATCACTATATCTGGATCATCCCTCGATCTGGATCATCACTACTGGATCATCATCACTGTATCATCACGGGTTCTATCTCATGATTCTTCTTGTCATAGGAAGCTCTATAGAGCCAGCCCTTTTTCATGCTGGTTGTAGGCCTAGCCTCCATGTAGGTCTTCTTCAGCACTTATATCTGACCCTAAGTCAGAATGGCCAACCTAGCACTTATATATGATCATGTAGGAACCAATCGTATAATCATATCAGAAAGGAACGCCCAACACTCACATCTGACCATGTGGGAACACCTCCCACAAGCCGGTCAGAAAGTCCTAGCACTCACATTCATCAACCAATGTCGAAAAGGCTCAGCACTTACACTCAACCATGCGAGGAACTAATCCTCCATGCTGAAGGGATTTTCACTTACGTCCAATGTCAGAAAGGCTCAGCACTTATATTCGACCATGCAAGGAACCAATCCTTCATGTCGAAAGGGCTCTACACTTACATCTGACAACCAATGTTAGAAGGGCTCTGCACTCACATATGATCATGTAGGAACCAATCCTACAATCACATCAGAATGGCCCTCAGTCCCAGACTGAGCTTTCCTGGTAACTGACTAGGTGCCTCCATTCCAAGAATGTCATTCAGCGCTTACTTCTGATCATTTAGGAACCAATCCTACCGTCACATCAGAATGGCTCAGCATTCACATCTGACATGGAAGGAACCAATCCTTTCACCATGATAGAATGGCTCAGCCCTTACATCTAACCATGGAAGGAACCAATCCTCGCACCATGTGAGAATGGATCTGGGTCTCATCATTTCCCCTTGGAGGAAACCTCGATCTGGAGAACACCAAGCTTCTCCCTGAAGTATTCAAACTTCACCCTAACCAATGGCTTTGTCAACACATCAGTTATCTATTCCTCTGTCGTAACATAATGGAGCTTCACTGCTCCCCTATGCACCATATCCCTAATATAGTGATACTTGATCTCGATATGCTTCGAATTGTCATGGAATAGTAGCTTCCTCAGCCATAATTCCTCACAACTAGATGAACAAGCTACGACATACTCTACTTCAGCTGTACTCAATGCCACATAGGATTGCTTCCTGCTAAACCAAGATATCACACCTGATCCCATACTAAAGCAGCACCCTGAAGTGCTCTTCCTATCGATGGCACTGCCTGCCCAATCTGAATCAACATAACCCTCGAGGTTAATCTTCTGATTCACCTCATACTTGAGCCCATAATCAATTATACCCCTCAGCTACCTCAGAATATGCTTTGTAGCAATCAAGTGAACATGTCTCGGATCTATCAGGAACTAGCTCAAGGTGTTCACAGCAAAACAAATGTCTGGTCTCATGTTCATCAGGTACATCAAGGACCCAATCATCTAATGATACATTGTAGCATCAACCATATCTGATGAAGCATCACTCAATAGCTTCAGGTTTGATTCCATAGGTGTGGTCATGGCCTTGCAGTCCATCATCCCAAATCTCTTCAGGATCTCTACTACATACTTCCCTTATCTGAGGGAGATTCCATCCGCATTCTGCCACACCTCCATGCCTAGAAAAATGCATCATACCCAAGTCCTTCATTTCGAACTCGAAAGCAAGCTTTCTCTTCATGTCATCAATCAAGCCATCCATACATGTTACGAACAGATCATCTACATATAGTAGGAGCATCACTGGGTTGCCATATTCAACCTTGTAGTAAAGGTTGGAATCTGCTTTACTTTTGGTAAAGCCAAAACTAGATAGAAAGCTGTCAATTCTGTCGTACCATGTCCTGGGTGCCTATTTCAAACCGTACAGGTATTTCTTCAATCTACACACATGAGAATCCCTATCATGTGTCTCAAAACCAAGTGGCTGCTCTACATACACTTCCTCTTCCACTGGCCATTCAAGAACGCAGTCTTGACATCCATTTGGTGTATCTTCCATTTCATCACTGCAGCCAGAGCAAGTACTGATATGATGGAAGTGTATCTGGCTACAGATGCAAAGGTTTCTTCATAATCTATTCCTTCTTTCTGTGAGAAGCCATGAGCCACGAATCTTGCCTTATATTTTTCTATGCTACCATCTGCAGCATGCTTGATATTGTAAATTCATTTGGAAGTTACAACCGACTTCCCTTCTAGCCTTGGGACAACATCCCAAACATTGTTCTTCATGATCGATTGATACTCCTCGATCATAGCATCCTTCCATTCTTTCCATTCTGTCACTTCTTCATAATTGGAAAGTTCTTTATTGATAAAGTCACATAGTAAAGCTACATATCCGGAGCAGGATTTGGTTCTCTTTCTTTCTTTGTGATTCTCTTCTGGAGCCCTGTATCTTTCCGCACCTTGGATAGATACTCGTACCCAAGCAGGTTTCCTCTTGTGAGGATTCTTCTCTTGAGGTGGATCTATAGGTTCTAGTGGTCCTTCAAATTCTCTATCTTCTTCTTGAGTTTCTTCGTTCATGGTTGTGTCATGAATTCTGGGTGCTTCTACTTCTTTAGGTTCTTCAGCAGGTCTCTTTCTGTATTTTTTGTAAGTTGTGTCTTCATCAAATGTTACATCCCTGCTGATGTCGATCTTCTTAAATCCTGGGAAATATATTCTGTAAGCCTTCGAGATTTCAGAGTATCCCACAAATATACCCTTCTTTCCTGAAGGATCTAATTTTGTTCTCTTCTCTTTTGGAATGTGTATGTACACTGGACAGCCGAATATTCTGAGATGGTTAACTTCTGGTTTCTTGACGGAGAAGACTTCTTCAGGAGTCTTGTTCTCGAGTACTCTGTGTGGAGTACAGTTTTGTACATACACCGATGTTCTGGTAGCCTCTGCCCATAGATGCATGGAAAGATCCTGATCATGAAGAATTTCTCTTGTAGCTTCCATGATAGTTCTATTCTTCCTTTCTGCAACCCCATTCTATTGTGGATTATATGGAGTGGATAACTCCCTCTTAATCCCTGATTCTTTGCATAAGTATTTGAATTCATTTGATGTGAATTCTCCGCCATTATCTAATCAAAAGGTCTTGATCTTCTTTTCTGTGTGATTCTCGATCAAGGCTTTGAATTCCTTGAACTTGCTGAAAACTTCATCTTTGTTCTTCATGAAGTAGATCCATGTCTTCATAGAAAAGTCATCAATGAAGGAAACATAGTATACATACCCTCTTAGTGAACTTGATGACATTGGTCCGCATATATCAGAGTGGATGATTTGCAATATTCCTTTTGCTTTGCTCTCGCTACTTCGAAATGTCTTCTTTGTATTCTTTCCTTTCGCACATCCTTTGTAAACCCCTTCATGTTTTGCTTGAATTTCTGGAAGACCTTCAACAGCTTTGCTTTCAAGTGGTAGTGCTATGTAATGCACATGTGCAAGCCTTCTATGCCAAAGTTCATTTGGCTCTACTGAGTCATGTACCAAAGCTTGTTCTGGATGGTCCTTCAATTTGTATAATCCTCCTTCTTGTTCTCCAATTACTATTGCATCGTCAATAGTATTTCCTCTTGACCACATGAGGACTTAGCCATCTACAAATACAACCCTCATGCCTTTTGCATCCAGTGCCGATATGGATAGAAGATTCTTCTTTAGTCCTAGTACAAACAAGAAATCCTTCATTTTCATAGACTTTCCAGAGTCTAGCTTGTAGGAGGATTCATCACTACCTTTTATGGGATATTGGTAGTCATCCCCAAGTTTCACCTTATGGGGTGAATTATGTTCAGATAGTTTCTCAAAATATTCCTTGAAACCTATCATGTGTTTGGAATCCCCGCTGTCAATAAGCCAATCTTTGCTTCCATGAGTGACAGTTCCCATGAGAGCGGAGATCAGAACATATTCTTCTTCACTTGAAGAGTCTTCACTTTCTTGTTTTACTCTTCTTCCTGGAGGATCATCATCCTCAGCAGTGTGAGCATGATGTCTTCTTTTGGAGTTCTTCTTCTTCTTGGATCCATTCTTATTCATGGGACAATTTCTAGCAAAGTGTCCTATTTCATCACATGTATAACATCTGAGTTTGGATGGATCCCTTCTTACAGGATTATTTTTCTGATGAGAATGCTTACCTTGGTGATGCTGATTTTCCCTTCTTCCTTTCCTGGAGTGTACTGTGAGAGCTTGATCTTCACTTCCCATCTTTTCTTCTCGAGTTGTTGTTCGAGCTTCTTCTTGTGAACATTCTTCACACAATCTACTGAACTTGACTAACTTCTTCCTAGCATAGATTACTTGGATGAAAGAATCCCATGACCTAGGGAGACCATTCAAGATTGTCATCATAATTTCTGCATTCTCCACTTCTTCATCTACTGCTTCCAACTGTACTTTGATCTGAGATACCCTTGTGAAGTATGACTGGATGGTCTCCTCATTCTGGATCTTTACATTCTTAAACTGGTTCCTTAGAGTCATCTTTTGATTGATGTTCTTCCCTTCAAATAGTTTGGTTAGGGCATCAAACATAGCTTTAGGTGTCTTGAGGGAGGACACCTGTGGTATGAGATGATCCTTGATTGAATCAACAATGATCCTCTTTGCCATAACCAACTTCTTCTTATGTAAGGCCTTGGCCTCATCTCCCTCTGGAACTGGAACCTCCTCACTGATATAGGAGTCCAACTCATTTTCTTCCAAGACCAGGGAGATCCTATACTTCCAAGCTCGGAAGTTATCATCTCCCTCAAGATTTTCATCAAGCATGGTATGATGAGACATCTTAACTGAGAACCTCAAATGGAAATACAAAATATTTAGATCTTACCAGGTCAAGATGTCAAATCTGGATTTGGAGCTGAAATTCTACAGTGCTAGTTCAGAAGCAGATTAGAGTTTTGATTTTTCAGAGTTCTGTCCAACCAAATTCTTTGATTTTGATCCCTAACTTCGATTTTGAGGAGGAGATCAATCCAGGCCTAGGATCACTGAAAAATTTCACCTCTGTGAAAAACCCTAATTTCCGGCAGTAATGTTGGGTCCAAAACTAAAAAACCTCAGAATTGAATTCTGCTTCGATAGAAAGATGCGCCCTAAGGAGGAGAGTTTTTCCACCCTAATTTTGCTAAAAATATGTGGAGAGAGATCCACAAAGTAGGAAGCCCTAGTTCCCATAGGTGCACAGTGTCTTCTTCTCAGGTTAGCTCTGATACCATGTTAGATTTTTAACATTAAGCTAGCATTATATTAGGATCTTTAACTAAGAGAACAACAAGCACAACAATCAAGAACAAGAGACAATGAACATAGTTTTTTTCCTCAGGGAAACCATAAATGGAGAAAATCCTACAACTTCCTCAAAGATAGAATCAACACCAAAAGTAAAACCCAAAATAGTAAGATGATCTCCCAACAACAGTAACCTTCTTTCTTCCTTGCCCCAATGTCTTCCTATTCCTCAGTTATGCGCTACAACTGAGTGTGAGTGAGTGTGTGATAAATAGAGAGGCTAGCTCTCTATTTATACTAATTCCTAACTTGACTAAACCCAACTAGGGCTGAATTCACTAGGTGAGTCTAATAACCCTAGTGCCCCAAAACTGCGGGGACTTTAACCGTTAGACAATAGGAGGGTTACCCACCTTTACTTGACATGACTTGTTTACATTATAGAAACTCCTGATCGGAACATCGGGGCATGACATGACTCAAGTACATTGCAAATGCATCCCGGAATAAACATCGGGTTACAATACATAAGAAATACAAGTGAATACATTCTGAAGTTACAATTACATCAACACCACTAACTCATCCTAAGCTTCCCTAACATATTCACTGTAATACCCTGTTTAGGGCAGCCCTAATAGCCTTCTTACCCATCTATCATATCCTAAGGTCACTTCCTTTCCTTCCTATCTTACCCACTCACTAACTCCTCACCTCAAATTTGTCCATACCCAATTTAAAGTGGCACAAAGACACCCTAAAGGGACTGTGTTGATGTTGGAACTTGAGTTGGGTCTGTTGGACGCAACCATTTCACTGGTGGTTCTGAAGTAGAGGTTGTTATGTCATCAACTCTGTTAGGATCAGACGTAGTATTAGTGGAAATGTCTGGACCATGTCTCACTCTCTCCATTGCCAGCCTGGTCTTTTCTCTTACCTCATTTTCCTTTTCAATGGGCATATTCCTTCTAGGTTTACTTGCTCTGTTACATGAGTTTCCCATATCCAAAAGTTTCTTTATCAAAACTATGAGGTCTACCCCTGCATAAGAAGCAACAAATAAGGTATTAGTTCCATTATACATGATACATGATGCGTTCCAACATAAATAACTAAATTACATATATGTTACTATGCTAATTATTGGCATTGATACATAATCGTTGATTAAAGGTTTCTCTTTATGTTTGGACCAAATTTTCGTTTCTATACTCTATTTGAGTCAAGTAAAGATAGTCAAGTTTGCAGGTATTACAGCTATAGGATTTTGACTTCCTTTGTGTTCAAAAAGTATTGGAAGTCGAAAGAAGATGAGTGAAATGAGGAGGTTGCAAATCCCTCGAAAAAAGGAGAAACTGAGGTAGAGGCATCCTTGTCAAGCTCAAAGGCATGTTATGATAAATCTAGCATGAAGAGGAGAGCATGGACAAGTTGGTGAACTGTTCAATATGGACCCTCTCCCATGATTGCTTCCAAGGTTTTTATACAAATTGAAGAGTCTCAATAGAGAGCCTCATCTATGCCATCCTTGTGGGAAATTGAAATATATTCATGTGCAAATGGTTATTGGTCTACATTGCATACTTCATCTTGTATAGAGAATATGGACAACTTGGTGAACTATTCAATATGGACCCTCTCCCATGATTACTTCAAATATTTTTTTTTTAAATTGAAGAGTCTCAAGATATAAATTCATCTATGCCATCATTTTGTAAAATCAAAATATATTCATGTGCAAATGTAAATTAGTTAACATGGCATACTTCATCTTGTATGGAGAATATGAGACTTGTTTAGATGTGAAGTTGGGATTTATTCTTGTGAAATTAAATGTTTTCTATGAGAGGGATATTGTTGTAGAAATATCATAAAACATAAATCAATCAAATGATCTGAAAACTTGTGAATTAAAATAATTATTTACAATTCACCATCCCTATTCAAAATGATCTCTTCTTCCAATGAAAACTTGTAGTGTGAATATTTCCACTAACTTTCAGGACCACTGAATATGTTTGATAGATTCCAAGAGTGAGCTTCCATCCAATATATTAAAGAGTGGTGATGGATTGTGAGCCAAATTGCACAGGTGAGGAGCACAAAACGTGTGAACAACAAAAGAAAACCCGTGAAAATAGGTAGCAATCCTGGGAATTCAAAACTCTATTTTTTTTACCTACTAACAGGTGCGCGCACATGCCTTTAAGCATGCGCACACATGTATAAGACTGCGTGCATGCATTGACGTGCATGCAAACTTAAATGCGTGTGCGCCCATGTCTAACATTTAGAGCATTTACTCACTAACATTTATTTCATTTAATGACTAACGTTCTTCAACAACGACTTCATATTCATGATTATTTCGAGTATTTTTACAATATAGTCTAAAAAATATCATCATCATCACCACTACAATATAGTCTAAACCTATCATCATCATCGCCATCCTCATCCTCATCATCATCATCATCACCATCATTGTTCATCATCATTGTCATCATCATCATCCTCATCCTCATCATCGTAGTCATCATCCTCATCACCATCATTGTCATCATCCTCATCATCATCATCACCATCCTCCTCCTCCTCCTCCTCATCACCAGCATAGTTCATCATCGTCGTCATCATCATCAGCCTCCTCCTCCTCCTCCTCCATATCATCCTCCTCCTCATCATCATCGTCATCATCACCATCATTGTTCACAATCATCATCATTGTTGTCATCATCAACATCATCCTCCTCGTCCTCCTCCTCCTCATCATAGTCATCATCCTCATCATCATCATTGTCATCATCCTCCTCCTCCTCGTCATCATCATTCCATTGCAAATGCTTGGAAATAAAATCAAAGCAAAGTTTCAACTAAACCTATCGTCATCATCATCATTGTTCCTCATCGTCGTCGTCATCATCATCATCCTCGTCCTCATCCTCATCGTCATCATCATCATCACCATCATTGTTCATCATCATTGTCATCATCATCACCATCCTCATCCTAATCCTCATCATCATAGTCATCATCCTCATCATCGTCATTGAAATCATCCTTATCATCATCATCATCAACATCATCATCATCATCATTGTTACTCGTCGTCATCATCATTGTTCATCATCACCATCATCATCGCCATTATTGTTCATCCTCATAGTCATCTTCACAGTCATCATCATCCTCATCATCATCATCGTCTTTGTCATCAACATCATCATCCTCATCATCGTAATCATCACCATCATCATCATAATCACTGTCATCATAGTAATAGTCATCATGATCATGATCATCATCATCATCATTGTTCATCATCATAGTCATTATAATCCTCCTCATCATCATCATTGTTGTCATCAACATCATCATCCTCATCGTCGTCATCATCCTCATCCTCTTCATCATCATAGTCATCATCTTCATCATCATCATTGTCATCATCATCTTCACCAACATTGTTCGTCATCATCATCATCATCATCGTCGTCATCATCCTCATCATCATCATCATCATCCTCATCCTCATCATCATCGTCATCATCGCCATCATTGTTCACCATCATCATCATCATCGTCATCATCGCCATCATTGTTCACCATCATCATCATCATCGTCATCATCATCATCATCATCATCATCCTCATCATAATTATAGTCATCATCCTCATCATCATCATTGTCATCATCCTCCTCCTCCTCATCATCATTGTTCATCATCATCATTCCATTGCAAATGCTTGGAAATAAAATGCAAGCAAAGTTTCAACTAAACCTATCATCATCATCATCATTGTTCCTCATCGGCATCATCGTCATCATCATCCTCATCCTCATCATCATCATCATCATCATCATCACCATCATTGTTTGTCATCATTGTCATCGTCATCATCATCCTCATCCTAATCCTCATCATTATAGTCATCATCCTCATCATCATCATTGAAATCATCCTTATCATCGTAATCACAATCATCATCATCATCATCATTGTTCCTCATCATCATCAGCATTGTCGTCGTCATCATTGTTCATCATCACCATCATCATTGCCATCATTATTCATCCTCATAGTCATCTTCATAGTCATCATCCTCCTCCTCCTCACCATCATCTTCGTCATCAACATCATCATCCTCATCATCACAATCATCATCATCATCATCATAATCACCGTCATCATAGTAATAGTCATCGTAATCATCATCATCATCATCATCATCACCATCATTGTTCATCATCATAGTCATTATAATCCTCCTCATCATCATCATCGTCGTCATCAACATCATCATCCTCATCATCGTCTTCATCCGCATCCTCTTCATCATCCTCCTCGTCCTCCTCCTCATCATCATTGTCATCATCATCATCACCAACATTGTTCATCATTGTCATCATCGTCATCATTATCATCATCATCATCCTCATCGTCATCATCATCCTCATCATCACCATTATTGTTCACCATCATCATCATCCTCATCATCATCCTCATCATCATCATAGTCATCATCCTCATCATCATCATTGTCATCATCCTCCTCCTCCTCCTCATCATTGTTCATCATCATCATTTCATTGCAAATGCTTGGAAATAAAATCAAAGGAAAGTTTCAACTAAACCTATCATCATCAACATCATTGTTCCTCATCGTTGTCATCATCATCATCATTCTCGTTCTCATCCTCATCCTCATCATCATCATCATCACCATGATTGTTAGTCATCATTGTCATCGTCATCATCATCCTCATCCTAATCCTCATCATCATAGTCATCATCCTCATCATCGTCATTGAAATCATCCTTATCATCATCATCACAATCATCATCATCATCATCATCATTATTACTTGTTGTCGTCAGCATCATCGTCCTCCTCCTTATCATCATCTTCGTCATCAACATAATCATCCTCATCATCGCAATCATCATCATAATCACTGTCATCATAGTAATAGTCATCGTGATCATCATCCTCATCATCACAATCATTGTTCATCATCATAGTCATTATAATCCTCCTCCTCCTCCTCCTCATCATCATCAACATCATCATCCTCATCATCATCGTCATCGTCATCATCCTCATCCTCTTCATCATCATAGTCATCATCATCATCATCATCATTGTCATCATCATCATCACCAACATTTTTTGTCATCATCATCCTCATCATCATCCTCATCATCATCATCATCATCATCATCATCATCATAGTCGTCATCATCACCATCATTGTTCACCATCATCATCATCGTCGTCATCATCATCATCATGATCATCATCCTCCTCCTCCTCCTCATCATCATTGGCATCATCCTCCTCCTCCTCATCATCATTCCATTGCAAATGCCTGGAAATAAAATCAAAGCAAAGTTTCAACTAAACCTATCATCATCAACATCATTGTTCCTCATTGTCGTCGTTTTCATCATCATCCTCATCCTCATCATCATCATCATCACCATCATTGTTCATCGTCATTGTCGTCGTCGTCATCATCCTCATCCTAATCCTCATCATCATAGTCATCATCCTCATCATCGTCATTGAAATCATCCTTATCATCATCATCACAATCATCATCATCATCCTCATCATCGTCATTGAAATCATCCTTATCATCATCATCACAATCATCATCATCATCATCATCATCATCATCATTGTTCATCATCACCATCATCATCGCCATTATTGTTCATCCTCATAGTCATCATCATCCTCATCATCATCATCATCTTCGTCATCAACATCATCATCCTCATCATCGCAATCATCATCATCATCATCATAATCACTGTCATCATAGTAATAGTTATCGTGATCATCATCATCATCATCATCATCATCATTGTTCATCATCATAGTCATCATAATCCTCCTCCTCCTCATCATCGTCATCATCAACATCATCATCATCCTCATCCTCTTCATCATCATAATCATCATCCTCATCATCATCATTGTCATCATCATCATCACCAACATTGTTCGTCATCATCATCCTCCTCCTCCTCCTCCTCCTCATCATCCTCATCCTCATCATCATCGTCATCATCACCATCATTATTCACCATCATCATCATCATCATCATCATCATCCTCCTCATCATCATAATCATAGTCATCATCCTCATCATCATCATTGTCATCATCCTCCTCCTCCTCCTCATCATCATTCCATTGCAAATGCTTGGAAATAAAATCCGAGCAAAGTTTCAACTAAACCTATCATCATCATCATCATTGTTCATCATCGTCGTCGTCATCATCATCATCCTCGTCCTCATCCTCCTCATCATCATCATCATCACCATCATTGTTCGTCATCATTGTCATCGTCATCATCATCATCATCATTGTTCCTCATCATTGTCAGCATCGTCATCATCGCCATCATTGTTCATCCTCATAGTCATCTTCATAGTCATCATCATCCTCCTCATCATCATCGTCTTCGTCATCAACATCATCATCCTCATCATCGCAATTATCATCATCATCATCATAATCACTGTCATCATAGTAATAGTCATCGTGATCATCATCCTCATCATCATCATCATCATCATCATCATTGTTCATTATCATAGTCATTATAATCCTCATCCTCATCATCATCCTCATCATCAACATCATCATCCTCATCATCCTCATCCTCTTCATCATCATAGTCATCATCATCATCATTATCATTGTCATAGTCATCATCCTCATCCTCTTCATCATCATAGTCATCATCATCATCATCATCATTGTCATAGTCACCATCCACATCATCCTCATTGTCATCCTCATCCTCATCATCATCATAGTCATCCTCCTCCTCCTCATCATCATAGTCATCATCCTCCTCATCATCATTGTCATCATCATCATAGTCATCATCCTCCTTTGATCATCATTGTCATCCTCCTCCTCCTCCTCCTCATCATTCCATTGCAAATGCTTGAAATAAAATCAAAACAAAGTGTTTACTTAGCAAATGCACGCACGTGTCTTTAACGCGCGCGCACAAAGTAACACACACGCGCTTTTAGTGCATGCGCACCCAGAGCACGATCGCACTTCTAGTGCGTGTGTGTTATGTTTTAAACTACGCGTGCGCGTGATTTAAATATAGAGTTTTGGAGGAACCTTTTTTCCAACCAATGTGGTGGATGACTTGGCTACTTTGGTTTTAGGTTCGGGTTTCCAACCAAGTGGTTTGGACTGTCTTATGACATAAAAACTTGTTTTGTACCACTACTGCTATTTCGTGCATGATTTTCCATATGCCACGCTTGTCCACTATTAATGAAAATTCACACACTTGTGTAGCTCTGTCTGTAGATTGTGAATATGTAATTTTTATTTAAATCTATTATCTCTTTCTATTTTTTATTTAATTTTAAATGGACTAACGTCAATCTAACACAGAAGGTAGGCTATTTGCTTCGGCTATAACTTTTGATTGCCTCACCTATTTAAAAAACGGAAAAGAACCTGCACAAGAAGACACAAAGACCTACATCCTAAAAAAAAAATATCATTCATTGACTATGTTAAGACCAAGATGTGGTGGACCAACGCTTGACCTTGTCATTTTAGGGCATCACTGACTTCATTAATTTGAAAAATAAAAAATATAACATAAATAAATATGGAAAAATATCACTGCACTAGACTCACCTATTATCTACAACTCTATATAATTTTTTTCACAAGATTCCACCATTTTCATACCAAACAAGTGGACCAACACAAACATATTCATTATTTTTTGGGAAAAATATGTCATAGCAACCTTAGAAGAACCTCGTTTTTTGGGATTTATGCTTAGTTTCCATAAATAAAAGTTATATATTACGGAAGGTAATTTGATTTTCCACGTTTCATATTCTTACACCATATCCCAAAAATTTGTGCAGGTACCTCTAATATTACTTTTTGACGTTCAGATTTTTATTTTTCCAGAAGTCCATTGCAACAAACGCGTCATAAGTGACCGGCATTAGCTTGCACCAGCCCATTAATTATCCTTGACCCCACTTGGTCATCAATTACAAACTTAGCATAAGATATAACATGATGTTCCTCAATAAAATTAAATTGTTTTGCAAATTGGGGCATGTGACAAATCTGATATGATCTTATTTGGATCTCATATGATATTACTTGGTTCTAGGGTTCAAGAGCTTTCAGTACCTCTTGTAGTCATTCTCCTCAATTTTGGTGTGAAGAAACAAGTACCAAAAATAGTTGCTAGGGATTTGATGTTAGTTTTCTCTCATGAGTTTGATGATTATATTTTTTAAATATTTGGATATTTTGGAAATAATTTCAGGTTGTAGGAGTGATCAATTCACTCTCATTTATCTTGAGCTTCCAACAAATTTCTACATGATTGCATGCACCAATATTCATAATTTTGAAGAAGGAGAAAATTGTGCATCTACCATCTCGGTGGAGCAAACTCTTGGATATGATATGAACTTTATTGGATCTAATATGATCTTATTTAGATCTGATCTGATATTACTTGGATTTGATATGATCTTATTCAAATATGATTTGATATTACTACTTGTAGTTGGTTTCATCAATTTTGGTGTGACGAATCAAGTATCGCAAGTCTCCTTCAAAATTGCTGCTGGGGATTTGATTTCACTTCACAGTTTTGGATCTTATATGAACCTATTTGGATCTTATTTATTTTCTGATATGATAATATTTAGTTCATGTTTTAAGATTCAAGAGCTTACAGTATTGCTTGTAACATGTTTCATCAATTTTGGCATGAAAAATCAAGCACTGCAAGTCTCCTTCAATTTTGTTGTTGAGGATTCGATGTTGGTTTTCTCTTACGAGTTTGCTGATATTATATTTTTGAAATATTGGTTATTACTGAAGGTATATCAGATTATGGAGCTCAAGCATTCGCTCTCCACAGTCCCAGGGATTCTCTACCTACTTTTTTTATCACATGCTCATCCCCTCACAGAACTAGTAAAGAGGAAGACATTCTACATCCGCCTGGACACTTGCTCCTAACACTTGGGGCTGATTTTACCACTCATGGTTTTCTGTTCAAGGCTGACATATATCAGATTCTTGGGTGTTCCTCACATGGTTCGAATTATCCTCAAGAACTTTTGCTCTCTCTTCAGTTGATTTCAGCTGCTCTACATGGGTCCAGTTTTCACTGTGTAGCTGTTTATATTTCTGATTTAGTTGAGTAAATTATTATTCTTCCAAAGAGGAAGATTCCTCCAGAAATAAGCACTTTGTTTGGATTCATGGGTTCACCTGCACAGAACCAAGATACTGCTGCTGCATAGTGTTGCAAATAGTAGCAAAGATTTTCACAAGTTTTTTCAAAATTTGTATTCCTGCTTATTTTGAGGGGGGATTTTTTCTCATGAGGTTTTCCCCTATTTCCTCAGTTGTATTAAGAAACATTATATATTTTAGATTGTATTTGGGTGACCTATGGTCTTGTTACCAGGGCCCACAGTTGTCCAAGTTAGGATTCAATGGGGGGTGTTAGGATTATTAATCCTCCCTTGACCATACTGTATATTCGATTATTTATCCTAACTTAGGAACCTTAATTAATTAATTGGGTCCACTAGTACCATTGGGTCCACTTGGCCTAATGGGGCCACATGTACTAGTTACTAGATTGTGGGGAACACTACTAGAGGTTAACTGTCACTTACTGCATGTGCATGCATCAATTTGGGCGCCTCCTAGACCAATCCCTACATCTTAGGAGCCACTAGGAGTCCCGAAACCAACCTACTTCAGTTAGTTGGAGTTAGCACTAGTCAGTCTTAGTTAGCCCCAAGTTACTTTAAGTTAGTTCACAATCAGTTAGCTAGTGCAAGCTTTGCATGGCTAATGCATGACTGCATGTGGAGTAGGTGCCTTTTCCCACCTACCACACTCAGTTGCACTGAGTTAACTACCTGTCATTGATTGATTGAGTTTTTGGACATCTGGGAGTTGATTTATTGGACTTCGATATTGATTGAGTCACCATGAGTTAGATTGTTAGTTAGATACACTCACATCTCGTGGATAGATTCGAATCCATCCCTAGTTGATTCAAATTCTTTTCCTATGTAAAGTATTGTAACACCGGATATTATTATTGTGAATGATACTATAAATTCCCAAGCAATACTTGTTTATTTCCTATGCGGTTTGTTTTGTTCAGTTTGTATCTTCATTCTCCATTTGTTGCAAACAATATTAGAACTATCTGCTTGAAGATCTGAATGGAATTCTAATTCTAATATCATGCACAAATCATACTTATTCAAACGCTAATCCAAGTTCACACTAGTGTACCTATTCAAACCCCCCAATACCTTATTCAAGCCCCTAGATGCATAATTATAAACCACCCTAATATTTATATATCTTTACTATATTAAAAGTACAAGCTAGACCCTTATATACTAGGAAATAAATTCCTTCTATTTTTTAGAGTATTAAATCTCTCAATATGAACTTTCATGCTATAAATTATAATACTAACTATTTAGTTAAAACCCCATGGCTAATATTGAAATAACAACACCAATTAGTGGACACAAAACTATACTCTATGCAAAAATACCTCCTCAAGGGTAAATCTCCATTCACTCAACCTATCATAGGCTTACCATCCAACTAACAGAAACTGGTATTGTCATAATCCCATGTGGAAAATTCAATTTCATCTTGATATTCCAATCATGCAAATCCTTTTTTTATTTTTCTCAATAGTTTGGTGAATCATTGTAAGGAAATGTTCCTCTTCCAATTCCATAAGAGAATTCACGCATTCTTGTAAGGAAGCATGCTCATTAATCCTAGTCACAACAACAAGGCACAAACCATGAACAATAAATTTATCAAGCATCACAACATATTTCCCATATACATCGCTAATGGAGTTCTCTTGGTTAGGTGCTACATTGTAATGCAATATAACCACAACACAATTGGAACCCATTAATCCCAATATCCTTTGTGGACTATGTAGTTCTTGTAACTCAACTCTATTGAATCCTTTTAAATGCTTCCTATATAACATTGGCTTGCAAATTCTAAGGTGTACTCTTACGATGTTGTATAAGAACTTCTAGGGTTAGCATAACACTTTGATTAAACATTGATCAACCTAATCACCAATTAATCTCTTAGGACAACCAAATATAGTAACATTATTAAAGATAAAGTGTTTTGTTGTCTTAGTTAAACAATCCTCCATCTAGTGAGTTAGATAATCATTAGTACTAATTATGTATTGTGCACTAGAATATTGAGTAGGGGAATCAACTAGTCCAATAAAATTACCTTCCTTGTTTTAAATGGATCCAATTCAAGGTCGAAACACAAGGGAATCTCATCTAAAAACAAAGGTTTCCCTAAACAATGACAAACATCACAATAATTAATATAAGTATTTGCATCCCAAAACAAGTCCAATGACCGTAGTCTTGTTTGCAATACTTTTCACGTAGCTATCCTTCTAGAATTTTTCCCACTGACAAAAACTTTATGCCCTTCCCATAGTTTGTGCCTTCATGGTCTAGGAGGCACCTAGGAAATATGCCATGAATTAGATATCGAAATATAAAATTACCTTGCTATAAGCTATTAATATAGAACTTTCAATAAGAAATATTGTTTCTATGTAGTAGTAGTACTATCATGCACAACTACTATAACACAAAATATTTCACTTTCATGGACAATGAATTAGACATAACCTCAATGTAGAACAAATCAATGTTACGAAAACTCCTATTTAACACCATCAACAAAATTGAACAACGAAGAGGTCACCAACAATAACATTCTAGGGTTTATTACCATTTCAGAAAGAAACTCTGGAAATAGTAACAACCATCGACATATACATGTCTCCAACATAGGTTTATTAACCAAATACTTAACTAATGCACAATGATTGATTACGAAAATCAATCATTGTGATTGATCACTTCTAGTTTCCTCATATTATGCATTACTTCTAATCTCCTCAGCGGCTAAGAAAATAATGCTAGAACTTTTGGATAATATACTCTCTTTTGCTATGTAATTATGCGCATGTACTTGGATAATTTTTTGTTAGAAAAAGATATAGGATGGTTCATGTTCCCTTTATGTAGTGGTGCAAGGAGAACCTCAATGGTTATTTTGGAAGAATCTCCATGGTCATGAAAATGATTTTTCCAATTCGGTAAGGCTAGAACTGACACATCCACTATATTTTCCTTTAAAAGTTAAAATGCACAATCACGCTCTTCTATCCATTCAAACTTTTTAGATTTCTTCAATAAATCTCCATAGGTTTCTTTATCGTAACATGATTCATAATGAACAATGTGTGATATCCAATATGTTCGATGTTGAGGTCAGCATAGGTATATCTAGGTGAAGGTAGGTCCAACATATCAACAATATTCCCTTTATCAACTAGGATTCTTTTCTTATAGACATGGCCAATTAAAACACTAAATGGAGTTTGGAAAATACATTTCATCAAGTTCAATGAAATTTGTAATTACTAACACCTTCCAAACTTTAGGTGCAGTAATTCCATATGATCCTTCAAAAAATTGTACATTGTTCAATCGCCGAAACAAATTTTCAAAAACATATGAATGACGACGACCATTAAAACAACCAACTATTATATTCACAAAGTATTATTGATTCTATTTATTTTGTTGTTCATATTTTTTTCTTTTCAACCTTGTTTTATCCTCAAATAGCCTTAAATGTATTCTTATCTAGTGAATTTCCACTACCTTGGACCTAAACTGGGTGATTAACCACCTAAGAGGATTCAATGCCTAGTGAAGGAAATTGCCTATATTTGATAAGATTGTAACCTAGTTGATGGTTCAATGAACTTCCAACACATATGAATGATATGTTTTATGTTTTCATAACATATTTTCTTTTGAGTTGGTGGGAGCTTACATATGGTTGTCTAGATGAATCACGATATTTATTGTTTCCTTTTCATTAGGGAAGCAATATGATTTAGTGGAGGTATATAGCTTATATGATATGCAACGAACTCTTAATCATATGCCTAGTTAACAATGATATACATGCACTTATTCAACAATGTTGAGTATTTGAAGGCCATTGAGAGTTTGGTTAAGACACTGTTATAAATGGATATGTGTGTAATTCCTTTGCCTTTAGATATATGTTCATGATATTTCTTATATTGATTTAAAACACTGTAGTAATATCAAATCTCATAGTGTTTGAGTTGGAGTTTAAGAGGGATTCACGGCTTCTATCTCAATAAAAGATTTGGCATATGAAGAGGTAACTATTCCACTTAGTTTTTCTTATCTTCATTATTGAATCTTATAATAGTTTAGTTAATGTTTTGTTGTGATCGAAAAAAACTTTAAGTCTACAATCTCCTTATCTTCTCTCTAGCAACATTCATCCTCTAACCATGAAGGCCCTAGTTTGGTGCATATATATACCAAATACAACCCTGTGACTTTGGTGCAATTGGAGCATGAGTCTCCTTATGATTATGGCCAATTATGACTTAGTCACACAACTATATGCTTCTAGCATAATATGAGGAAACTAGAAGTAAAAAAGGACTAGATCTACACTACATATTCTAATTGAGGCTAAGATGTAGATATATGACATGCATAGTGATGACCTTCATCAGGCAAAGTCAACATAGAACTATGAGGTGTTGGGGCGCATAATGCATATACCACCACAATTATCATCATAGTGAGTGATGCCTTAAGAATATAAACACTTAAGGAACATGGAGTTAATAAAATAAACCATGTCCCTTCATGTTTCATTTATATTTCTTCATCTTCATTGAGTTTCTTCATATCCACTTATTCATTCACATTCCCTTGCATATCCTTTCATTTTTCCTTAATGTATTCATTTTCATATACACACATTCTTTCCTTTTTCTCTTTTATGTACACACATTGTTTCATTTTACCTTAATATATTCATTTCTATATACACACATTAGGCTTCTTGTGCTCCTACTTATGTCACACTTTTCTGATATGTTTATGTGTTTTCTGTTTTAAACCTCATTAATATATCATCAATTTATCTATGTGCTTTGACCTTATATGCTATGCTTTGAGGTTGAGGTGTTTTGTTTTTATTCTTCTCTTATTGATTTTATTCTCTTTTACTGTATACATCATATACACATACTTAAGACATTAAACGTATGGTTAACATATTAGAAAATATTTTTATATTGACTTTGCTTTGCAAATAAAACAAATTAGATAAGAATATATTTTTTTGTACAGCATATATATATATATATATATATATATATATATATATATATAACACGTGATTTATACAACCAATTAATCGTTATGTGATTAGGTGTGAGTTTATTAACGTAAGGTGTATTGTTTTTATTCTTTTCTTATGGATATTATTCTCTTTTACCACATACATATACTTAAGATATTTATTAAGCTTTTCTACCTTATACTATCATAACGTAAATGTTTTTATATTGATTTTACTTTACAAATAAAACAAATTAGATAGCCCCAAGGGTTAGCTTAATTGGTAAGACGTGCGCACACTCTCTCGGTTTGGGGAGAGGTCACGGGTTCGAGCCTTGAGTCCTTTGGGGTTAGGCCTTCTGCAAGGATGGCCAGCGGTTTACCACCTCTACCATCCACTAATGTGGGGAAGTATTGCTGAATTTCCCGTGGATCTTTCCATCTGAAAAAAATAAAACAAATTAGATAAAAATATATTTTTGTGCAACAAGTATACATATATATAAATAAAGAGTTTGCACTTTATGTTAATATTACGTACGACCAATTAATCGCTATGTGATTAGGTGCGAGTCTATTAACATAATCATAATAGCAATGGCCAATAATATAATATAAAACTTATATGTTATTTATAAATCATTTTTTCCAATAAACTATATAAAAGTTTATTCATTTAAAAGTCCACAAGAGTAAAGACAAAACAAGTAGAATATAGGAATAGTTGATGAGTAAGGACAAAACTAGTGGAATATAACAGCCTGCCTTTGCCCAAGTTCCAAGTTCGGTTCTTCTGGAATGTGTGGAGGATTCTCGTCAGAGTTAAACTTCTAGTGCACAGTGCCAGTGCCAGTGCCAGTGCCAGTGCCACATTAGTCAAAGCATTTCCTGTTTTGCAGCTTTCTCTCTCAATTAATTCTATGGATCATCCCTACCACCAGAATTTTCCAAACGTAAGGAGCATCCTTTTTAAGTCACTCCCATCATACGTACATAATGTGATTACGTAATTTATTTTCTGAGCTTTGAATTTTTTTATGAAATTAATGAATGGGTAGCTGCTATATTCATTCATTAAATAGATTACACATTCAAGCATCTGGCGTACGCGCAACAAAGTCAAGAATTAACTAATTGGAGTTCACTCCATCATGCTTGCCTTGGCCCCTCCCTCCTCTTTATCATCACACTAAATTCAATAATAAATATAAAACAAGTTTGGATGTGATGTTGGACAGTAAGACTAGTAATGAAGATCCATCTATCTAGAGTAATGAACTTGAAGTTGATAGCTTCCTAATCACAAGAGCTGGATATTCATAAATGTTTATTGAGAGTAATGAATTTGAAGTTGATAGCTTCCTAATCACAAGGGAGCTGGATATTCATAAATGTTTATGAGAGAGTGTAGTGATGTTTTTCGATCTAATTTTCTAGATGTCTATTTATTTATTTATTTTTGTAATAGAAAGTGTTTTTAAATTTAATGATGGTGTTTATTATTTTGTTAGAAGTGTGTAGATGTAAATTTGAATTTAAAGATATTTTAGATTTTTTTTTCAATGGAAATAGTTCACATTTTATAAGATTTGGACATTTTTTAACTATTATTATCTAAATATTCCCCAGATCTGGATCTTTCCCATCTACCATCATCCAAATATTAGCTAATTCTCATCTATTATCATCCAAATATTTACTTTACACTCTACTCTACTCTACTCTAATTGTATGACCAAACTTATACACCAGACAAACTCCCCTTGGAGATTATGCTTGTGAAGTTGAAGCTCTCACATAAAAAAATCTAAAAGTGCTCTCCTCACAAACATATTTCACTACCCAAGTGGGACTCTGCTATTAAATTAGTCTTACTCTAGTCTAATTATACAATCTCAACAACTACTATATATAATTCCACCAACTCATCCATATAATTTCAACCACCTTTTAAGAACTTTTTAACAGAATTATGATAAAATTGATTGAAAAAAAATCAAATCTACTACTTTTTCTAACATTAATTATTTTATCTACATATTCATCAAATGTGTGTGGACATTTCACATCTTACTATTTCTAAAATTTATTATCAAAACTTTTTAACAAAACTATGATTAAATTGATTGGAAAAGAAAAAAATCAAATCTCCTATTTTTTTATAGTCTAGAACATTAATTATTTTATCTACATTTTTATCAAATATGTTAACATTTCACATCTTATTATTTCTAGAATTTATTATCAGAGTTCTTTTTAACAGAACTATGATGAAATTGACTTGGAAAAAAAAAACAAATCGACTACTTTTCTATAGTCTAATTATTTTATCTACATATTCATCAAATATGTCGACATTTCACATCTTATTATTTCTCGAATTTATTATTTTATTGCAAAATGTTTAGAACAAATGTGAACGCGAAACACATGTTACAAATTTTATGGGTGGAGGATTTTGAACAAAGCTCAATTTCAAAATTTCTTTGTATCCTATTTCTCAGAACGAAGATCAATTTCATAATTACTTGCCGTCAAATTACTCTGAACAAAGCTCGATTTCAGAATAAATTAGTATCAAATCGCTTTGAACAAAGCTAAATTTAAAATAATTCCTTACAGTCAAATTAGTCCAACCATTTTTATTACCATTTTTTCTCTTTCAAGCTTCAAGGAAAGAGGGATGATCAGTACCATGTAGAATCGTCTCTCTATTGTTAAATATTAAATATTTGGAATCACAGTGGTCAAAATTAGGTGAAATTTAATGTTTTACAGGATTTTAAGCAGAAATGTGTTTCCTTACATCACAGTTTTCAAGATTAGTTAAAGTAATGTTTTACATTAATTCAGAAAAAAAATTGCTCCATCAAAATTAGCTATGTTAATTGTTTCCAAAATTAGTTGAAATAATGTTTTATAAGAATTTAAGTAGTACATTGCTGGTTGAAATGAATAGATCCAGATTTAATTTATTTATTGGCAAATGCCTTTATTTATACAATGTATATGGTGGTTGTGATTCCACTTCCAACCAACCTCTTCATATTTTTAATGGACTATTCACATTTAAAACTTATATTTACAATATTTACATATAGAACCATTATTTGAGGATTGGGTATCCAACATCCACCCCTCTCGATTTGAAGGGGTCTTTTTGAGTTAGAGTATGGTTCTAAATCTTTCAAACATTTGTAGAACAATGTTGTAGATGATTTGTTTTGTCCTTTGCATGATGTCGAACCAAATGGTACTTTGTGTTGATGCGCTTGGTTCGATCATGGAATCTAGGGTTCTTGGCCAAGTTGATTGCAGAAGTGTTGTCAATCAATAAGGGAGTGGTATTTTCTTGGTTCTCCTGCAAATATTCAAGTATCTTCGTGAGCCACACAATCTCCTTTATTTCTTCTGCACCTGCTACACATTCTGCTTCTGTTGTCGAATCTGCTAGAACTGACTTTTTGCGTGATCTCCAAGAAATAGCTGCTGATCCAAGACTCATTGTGTATCCAGAAGTGGATACTCATGTCTCTTTATTGTCATCGAAGTCTGAATCAGTGTACCCAATGAGTTTGAAGTCTTCCACCTTAGTCTATTTGAGTCCAAAGTCTTAAGTCCCCTTCAAGTACCTTAGAACTCTTTTTGTTGTTGACCAATGTCCTTCACCAGGTTTATGCATGTATCTAGAAAGAATGCCAACAACATAAGAAATATCTCGTTTGTAGTGGTAAGGTAGATAAGGATCCCTACAAGATGTCGGTACTTGGTAGCATCCTCAAATTCTTTTCTTTCACTTGATGTGAGCTTCAACTTTTGTTCCATTGGAGTTGAGAGAGGGTTGCATTATTTCATGTAAAATCCGTTCAACAATTCTCCAACATATTTTTTTCTAAGATATGCATATGTACTTAGGATGTTGAGACACTTCAATTCCTAAGTAATAATGAAGATACCCCAAATTAGTCATTTCAAAACATTTCTTTAAATCTTTCTTTATGGATGCTATATAGCCTTCATTGTTCCTTGTCATTAAAAGATCATCTACATATACCACATGAAATACAATAGATCTTCCAACTTTCTTCACAAACAATGTTTCATCATCAAGATTATAATGCTTGAAATTTAGCTTTAGAAGATGCTCAGTTAGATTTTCATAACATGCTTGTGGTGCTTGCTTTATGCCAGACACGGATTTGACAAGTTTGCATACCTTGTGTTCTTGACCCTTCACAACAAAACCTTTTGGTTTGAGACATGGAGGCAATTTCTTTAAAGTCTCCATTCAATAAAGTTGCTTTTACATCAATTTGGTGGACTTTCCACCCATTTTGTGCTTCCATGGAAAGCAAAGTGCATATGGTATCCCATTTTTCTGTGGGGCAGAATGTTTCTTCATAGTCAACTCGTTCTTTTTGTGCATATCCTTTCACCACAATCCTTGCTTTGTGTTTGTGAAGTGATACATCTGATTTGTATTTGTTCTTGTATACCCACTTGCAACTAATTGGTTTGGTTCCATTTGGAGGGTCAACCAACTTCCGGGTTCCATTCTTTATGAATGCAACATATTCATTTTGCATAGCTTCTTTTCATTCATCACATTTAATAGTTTCTATAAAGTAAGTTGGTTCAAAGTTAGCAGATAAGTTTAATTTACAATCAAATGAGAAATCCATGTCATCAACTGAGTTATCTACTTCTCCTCCATCATCTTGTCTTATTGAATTTCTCATTCTTGTCATTCCAACTTCATCTGGATGGACACTTTCAAGTGTCTTTATGGCCCATTTTGGAATCTTCTTTTATGGTCCATGTTGATCAGTTGACAGTTCTTCATTCTCTTCAATGTTCAATCTTCCAATTCTCTCATCATCCGGTTCATGTGAAGTGGTGGGAAATTCTTATTCATGCATTTCTACATGAGGGGGTGTTGGTGCTTCAAAAGGAAATTCCAAAGATTGATCTTGATCCAATATTAGGTTTCCCCCTTTGAGGTTTGGAATTTAATTGTCAAATTCATAATATGTCTTTAGATGGGAAAACTTCTCCAAACGATCAAGATGACTTTCAATAGACTTGTTATTTTTATTGGTTTCATGAAAAATGACATTTATGGAAGCAACAATTTTCTTGTTTATCTCATCATGAAGATGGTATGCCTTGGAAGTGTCTTAATACCCCAAGAAAATACATCTTCTACTTCTAGCACCAAGTTTGTTTCTTTTCTCCTTTGGTATCAAGGCATGATAGGTGGAACCAAAAACTATGAGATGCCTAATCGAAGGAAGGTTGCCAAACCACTTTTCATGTGGAGTCTTGTCTTCAATAGCATGAGATGGACTTCTATTTCTCAAATATGTTGCACATACTACTTCATCACCCCAAAACATCAGTTTCACATTCTTGAAAAACATCATTGAGATTGCCATATTCATTAATGTTCTATTCATCCTTTCTACTACACCATTTTGCTAAGGATTATAAAAAACTGAACTTTGATGTGTAATCCCATGTTTGGACATGTAATATTCAAATTCATTAGAGGTGTATTCCATACCATTATTTGAACGAAATGTACCAATACGTGCTTGTGCTTGATCCTCTATTCATGCATGAAAGTTCTTGAATGTTTGAAAAGATTCATAATTTGTCTTCAATAAATATACCCAACACATTCTTGAATATTCATCAACAAAGGTCATGAGATACTTATTAGCATTTGTAGAAGGAATAGGCATGGGGCCACATAAGTCAGAATGAATCATTTCTAATTTTATAAATGCTTTGAATTTAGACTCTTGAAAATGTTGATTACTATGTTTGAATAAGATACATGCATCACATTTGTTCCTTTGCTTAGAAATAGTAGGAAAACCATATACACCATGCTTTATAAACAAACGAATACTATTATAATTCAAGTGATCAAATATTGCATGCCACAAGAAATTGGACGACAGATTACCTTCTTAAAGTTGGAACATATAGGAAAAGTTTTAAACTGTTGCATAACAACTCTTCAACTTTAGCATATTTCCATCTTCATATCCGGCCATGATGACCTTGTTGTTAGAGGACTTCCTTTTCTCTACAATTCCATCAAACATGTGGATGGAATGGATTTTCTATCGAATATACACCAAGGACAACAAGCTTCTCTATACTCTGGAAGATAGAGAACATTCTTTAACACAAAATCAGGGAAACTAGGTGGTTTTAGCTTGATTGAACCAATACCCCTCTCTTTCAGGCTAGATTTGTCTGCAAAGTATGCTATGTCATTTTCAATGTCATTTAGTTCTTCAAAACAATCTCTTCTAAAAGTCATACGAGAAGTTGCACTAGTATCAAGCAACCAACAATATTTGAAAGATGAAAGAGAAGTTATTTAATTTTTACCAAGATTACAGTGTGCAACTATACAGTGAGATGAATCAATAACTTTACCAGCCTTTTGATTCAGATTGTGTCTTTCTTTGATGGACTCCCAAGGATCCCAACACTAATTTTCTTCATGTCCATTCTTTCCACAATGCTTTCACTTCAGAGATGATCTTTTTCTTGCCGTTTTTTCTTCCCCCTCTGCCTCTAAAGTTTCTTTTTTCTCTCCCTCTCTTGTTGTTATCTCCATTGAAAGGGTCTTTGGGTGGATTCTTTGCTTTTTGAATAAAGAAAAGGGATCCTTCAACATGCTCGCTTGTTATCTTGAACTTTCTGGACCATTTTGTATATGTGTCATTTTCAGTGAGGACATCACCAACAATATATGCGAAAGAGTGCATCTTTAATATGGAACCCACAACCTACAAAATACTTGAAAGAAAAATATGGGATGCAGGTTTAAGTTACTGCTCATTTACAAGTTACAAAATGATTTTGTATCTTATTACACAATTATGCAACCTATTACAAATAATTTTGCAGCTGCTTAAAATAGTTCTCCAACACTATCTAAGTAGATCCAGAGTGCCATTACATTCATGATCCTTGTTTCTTACAATATTGTTAAGAATACATGTATACTTTGTTCAAAAAGTACAATATCATTCTATTACAAAAAGAAAAAAAAATGTTGCAGCAGAATAGTGCAGGTCACAACAATATACTTCACAATTTAATTACAGTAGTCTTAGAAATGAATACAACTCTTCAAAACGTACTTCTTGCACCAAAATGGAAGAAAAAACCATCCTTGGCAATTCAATAAGCAATAGCAACAATCTTCAAATTACTTCTTACATCCATACAAGTGAACGAAGCAATCTTCAACTGGGCAACAATCTTCTTAAAATGTTTGGTCACAACAATGTTCTCATATCCAAATGAAACAAATCTAGGTCTTGGTGGATTCAAGACCGAACTCCATGCAGTTGAATATAGGCGTGAGATTCTTCACTCACGTTCAAAGTCATTCTTCACACATTCCACCAGCAGTATTGTGGTGGGTGAGAGCACCGGTTCACAACTTCAATCTTTAAGTGAGCAGTTTATGACACTTGCAACAAATCTCTAGAGAATTTCGCTTCAGAAAAGAGAAGTGCAACATACACTTCTTCTCCAACTCATCAACTAGTAGTCACGAACTCATCAAATACACAACAATTTGGACAAAGAAATCACATCATTCTTTTTATACAACGAATATGGTCATAACCTCACATTCAAAACATAGCTTCAATTTTTATAGGATTAAACTCTTCACACAGTAAGTATACATTACTATTCTTCAATACATCCGTCTTGAACTCATATGCAACATATTATTTTTCCATCAAGTCAATTACTCATTCAACAATCTTTTTGATGTATCCCACATTGTTACATTCAAAATTAGTTATAATATTTTTATAAGAAAAAAATGTCTTGCCAAAGTAAATTTGTGACAAACATAAAAATTCCAACAATAAAAAAAAATCATTTTATTAAATATCGTAACATGTATATTTTGGTCGTAGCATGAAACACTTTGTCGTTATGTGAAAATAGCTCATAATTGGTTCTTAATTGAATGGGCAGGTTAAAATTCATATGGCGTTTACCTATGGGTGACGACGACCCAAAGGCCACACCTCAAGGTGATGTTCTCAAGCTTTTTATGCTTCAATGTTCATGAGGATCTATGCTAGGAATTATACCTACCACTACAAGGGGACAAGGTACCCAACCTTAAGTTAAAGGGGTGATGTATAAAGGTCCTAGTGTGAGCTTTTGTTTAAGGGTTATGAATTTTTTACTATGGTAAAGAAGATTTGGGGACTATGGTGCTACCACCATAGTCGCGACCTGTGCATAAAACATTGTTTATGGTTATAATATGGTTTGACCCATAAACTTTAAGGGAGATACAAAGTGAATGCCATGCATATGTTTTGGTTTGTCCTTGGGACATTAACTATTCCTAGCTGCGAGTTGATAGCGCAACCAGGCGTTTAAAGGCGAGTTAGCAAGCGTGTCTGAGATGGATCTTGGCCCTCCATCTGTCGCAATCGCTAACAAGGGTTTTTTACAGGGTTTATTACAATTTTACTTTGTCTGGATTTTTCACTTTTTTGCTAGTTGGTCTATAGTTGTTTCTTGGAAGAAAATCTTAGCCATTTCATGGCTGCTTACAAGTTCTCAACAAGCGTCTTACATAGTTCACTAAAGAAGGTATTTTCTTGTGTTTTGAGGTACCCTTGAGGTCCTTATCAGTGTTAATGGCCTCCAAATGGACTCAGCCTTGTTGGTTCACTACGGAGAAGAAGAAGACCAACATTCGTTGGGACTTCCACTCCTTTTACCAGGTATGAACAAATCTCTGTTGGGTTCCATTTAGTTTCGATTTTTGTTTTAGAAATAAAGGCATACACATTCAACTGACCAAGGTTTGCTTCAAATATTTGCAAGTAGAGGAGTGATAAGGTATCCAGGAGGAGCCGACCCTTGGCCCTCTTTACAACCGTATAAGGTAAGGTTTTAGTCTCTGATATCATTATTCTTTTTACAATATTTAATAATTATGATAGAGTTCTAACTGCATTGTGTGTAATGCATGTTACGGGAAGGCCGGCGAGAGTGGTGACAGGGCCACCTCCTCTCAAACCTGTTACTTTAAAAGCCAAAGGTGAGAAAAAAACTCCCACTCTACTTAAACATCGACCAACCAATCTTTTCTTGGAAAGACACTAACATTACTCAGTTATTTGATTTTGCATGTAACCTCCTGATGTGAATGTTGCTCGGTCTGCAATAATGGTTCGCCAACCAAGAGGTCATGGTTTAATTAGTAGTTAGGGTGTAACAGTTCTTCGTTGGGTTTGTGGACCATGTAGGAACAGGGATTTCACCACTATTGCAAGATAAGTTGGGATTGTGTACTTATTAAACCCTTATGGGTCTTCATCCTATAGAGAAGGCTTCGTAACCTCTCTTTTGTTTATAGTTTTATACAAATCATTCAGATTTATACGTTGTGGGTTAAAAAATAGAAATGGTGGATGCCATTTTTGGACTTACAACCACATATTGTTTATCCAAGGGTGTTTTTGAATGTTTTGTTTTAAAAAAAAGAACCCTTAGGGGTTTGTTCTAGCTTGTAGTTACAACTCTCGCAACTTCTCTGTTTATGGTGATAATACTCCATCTTTTCAGTTTTACATACCATGGTTTTAAGTAAAGTGATTGATTCCATTTTTTAATGGTCTTACTTCCACGCATTAATTGATGTATGGTTTATGTTTAAGTAATAAACATATATCTTTGTGATTTTGATTATGTGGAGGCAATCTCTTTAGATAAGGCCAAAATTCTGGGGGTTTAGATACCCACGATTAGAGACTGTGTGTTTGTAATTAAAGACTGTATTATTGCTAGATATGGTTCTTATAATTATTATATATATTTTTGAGCTTTTGTAGCATATTTATAACGTGTCTAAATCTTGATTTGGTATAAAGGGGATTTCTCATCTGACTTCAGTCGTAGCTGTTAGTTTATTAGATTTTAGAAATCAAATCTGGATAATATGGTTTTTATTGTATATATTATTTAATGTGATCATAGCAAGTCTCGATCTGCATTTGAATGATTTGGGGTTTTAGATAAGATAACTTTCATTTTTACTCTTATGAACATAGAGATCTGTTTATACGGAGCCTTATATCTTGGATGTTGGGAAGTAAAATCCTCTCGGATCTACTCTATTCATCCTAGAAATTCATAAGCGACAGTTTTGTAGTCTTTTTATTTATTGGCTCTGTGATTGGAAACCTTGTTGGTTATTTCGATTTGGTTTAAATAAGATTTTTCTCTAAAATTCTGTTGTGTTAACCATACTAGTGGATTTTTCTTTCTGTAATGTCGTTCATAATTTATATATACTTTAAAGAACTAACTGTATCCATAAGGACTCTGAAATAGGGTTTGTAAATTAATTAAGTTTCAATTTAAAACAATATAGAGGACAAAGATGAACTCTCTAAAAAAGAACATCGATTCCTAGGGAAATATTAGTTGAATGAATACATTTACAATATGTTAATAGGGCATATGCAGGCATAAAATAAAACATTTAACCAGATCTATAATGGTTTTTCATTCAAATTTCCTAAATACGCTAACATTACAACCATTCTTATTCAAAAATTCGATTCGGGTATGGATTCTCAAACAGAGATTCATAAGAATATACTAATACCATATATCTACAATTTCTCCGCTAATGAAGATCAATTTACATTAAATCATGACATGATATAGAAAAGATAATATGAACATATGCAGAGTACCATTTACTATAAAACATAATTGGGATTCATATCTAAACTTGAATTTTACTTTAACAAGATTAAAATGAATAAGAATAGGGAATAGGGAATTGGACACCATTGTTGGGAAAATAGAACTGAAACAACCGTTCTTCCCAACCAACTCCTAGAGAAGGCAAGTCTCACTTGCTCCAGATCCCCTGAGCCTGTTTGTTGAACCACCAGGACAAAATCCAATTAATGCGCTATCTCTTGCATTAACAGATCAATTACCCGTCCATTGCTAGCATCTTTCTTGCTAAATGGACATACTATTATATAGTATTTTTCCTAGAACTTGGTCATTTATAAGCCTCCTTCTCTTTAGCACTCCACAAGGAGTTTTGACCTGATTTTGGGGAGGATGCCTCCTCAATCACTTGAGTTCTCACTCAGCGTCTTTCGCCACTTGTCTTTTCCCCTTGTGGGTTACCAAACATTCTTTCAACAACTATTTCAGTTGTATTTTTAATTAATAAATAAGAATTATCCATTACATCAATTTTGACTTTTCTTGTCAAAATATTTTAAAAAATAAAATAATTGAAATATTCAAAGAATAATAATTTCCATTAATTCGGTGTTACAAAATCAAAGTAAAATGTGAACACAAAAAACTCAAAAATCAATTCAAATATTTTAAATAAAGGTTATGGCCATACACATTACTTAATCAACTTTTAAAAAATGCATATATTGAGAACATAAAACCATACTTACATATTAAACTCTATTTTCATAATGGCATATCATGCTATGTTTGAAATATTTTAAAGTTAATTACAATGATGTATTAAAGTGTATTTTATGATGTATTTCAAATTTGAGATATTTTCAAATTATTTACCATGAAGAAAGAATATTATTTTTCAATTTGATTTTTATCAAATATTAAAAACTTCACTAAATTATTATTATGATATACATGACAATGGTATTACTCCGCGCTTCACTCATGTCACACACAGGCTGAAGGAAAGACATACACATGCCTTCACGAGCCTTAGCCTCTCGCTTATTAGAGGTGAAATAAAACGCACAAGGCGTGAACTGGACACTCTCTCCAATAAAGTGTGCAACTTACACCTGTGACTTGCTTTGAGAACTTGTATGGATCTTTGGACATTGGTTGAATTTGGCACAACACTAAAAGAAGAATGTTCTTTCTCCAAAACTTCCAGCAGCCAATCTGAAATTCGATCACCTCACCGGGAAGCAACATTGTCCCGCCCTAAATAATTGCGTGGTTAATATTGCAGAGACAGATCTAGGTAAGGACGCCAAGGAGCTTCTACAAAAGGGTCTCAACTATGTTGTGGAACCTATGAAGATTCCAATAGAAAACATCATTTGCTCCATCGAAGAAACTATTAAGGATCTGTCGGATGACATTGCTGAGGATATTCGCCAAGAGTGTGCTATCGTACTCAAGAAAGCAAAACATCCCAGGAGAAATTTAACCAGAGACGAAGCCGTTGCTCTCAAAACACTAAGGGAAAGAAATGACATCATGATCTTAAAGGTAGACAAGGGTAACGCTACCGTAATCATGAAGACTGAAGATTACAACTTGAAAATGAACGATCGCTTAGAGAGTGGAAGCTACAGAAAATTACAAGGTAGCCCTATGAGCAAAACTATTAAGAAAATATCATTGGTGATTAATAACTCCTCGCTGGACGATGATCAAAAGAAGAGACTCATTCCAAAGGATGATGTAATACCTCACATATATGGCTTACCAAAAATACATAAGGTTGGCAATCCTTTAAGACCTATTGTCAACACAATAGGTTCACCCACATATGCATTGGAAAAGTATCTCGCGATGAAGCTTAAAACTCTCATAGGAAACGACTTCTCCTTTATAAAAGACTCTACACATATGGTGGAAATGATGAAGGATTGAAAGATGTGTGAGAACGATACCTTAGTCAGTTTTGACATAGTATCTCTCTACACCATGATTCCAATTGATAAAGCTATCGATGTTGTGAGAGAAGCCCTTAATGATGAGATTGCCAAGCTCGTGGAAATATGTCTCAGATCAACTTTCTTTGTCTTTAGAGGAGAAATATATGAACAAACAAAAGTAGTCACTATGGGGTCACCTCTCTCACCATGGGGTTACCTCTCTCACCAGTGGTCGCAAACCTCTTTATGGAATATCTAGAGAAAAAAACAATTGACTCTTCCCCTCTTAAACCAAAATGGTGGTTGAGATATGTGGACGATGTATACAATAATTGGCCACATGGTGAAGAAAATCTAATGGACTTCACAAAACATCTGAATAGCCAATGCGCTAGCATCAAATTCACCATAGAGAAGGAGTAGAACAACTTCCTTCCTTTCCTAGATGTACTCACCACAAAGAAGCAGGATGGTTCCATAGCCCATCTAGTGTATAGGAAGAAAACACATAGAGACAGAAACTTACATGCAGATTCCCATCACCATCCGGCACAAAAGATTGGGATAATAAACACTTTGGCCACTCGAGCACTAAGAATCTAGGACAAAGACCATCTAAAAGACAAATTAGAACATCTAAAATTTTTCCTTCTAAGCAATGGTTACAAAGATAAACAAATTACTAACACCATTTGAAAAGCATGTAGCGTTAGAACAAGAAATTAGAGGGAAGACAACTTTGTAACAAAAACCATTCTCCCTTACATCCATGGCACTACTGGCAATATTGCCAAGATTCTAAGAAGGAGAAACATAAAATTTTCTTTCTCCCCTCCAAACTCCCTCAGAAACATGCTAGACTCGACCAAAGATCCCATTGATCCGAAACTATAAAAAGGTGTGTACAGAATCCCTTGATCATGTGATAAGAAATACATTGGGGAAGCAGGGCGTTCCATAAGGATAAGGTTGAAAGAACATTCCGCCGATGTCCATCATGAACGAAATAAGAAATTTGCTATTGTTGAACATTGTTATAACACAAAATATTATATGTGCTTTGAGAACGCAGAGGTCCTTGCATATATCCCTCATTACTACAAAAGGAGAATAAGGGAAGCTCTTGAGATCGAGAAATTTGTGGATAACTTAAACAAGGACGATGGCCTCAAACTAAAGTAATCTTGGATACCAGTTGTACGCGTCATAAGGAATAACCCTAACTCTCACACTATCAACGAAAGTCAAAACCCAATTCATTAATTATTAATTATAATTGGGGCTCGACTTATCTTTTAAATTGACATTAGCACTATAAACTATATATATCACTCCAAAAAATGATAATGTAAATATTGTGAGCCTCACTCTCCTGAAGATTGACCTGCATTTAGGGTTTGAAACGTCGTCAAGACATCCTTCACCAACGCAGCCTCCTCTTAATAAATATATATTTTATTATTTTTAAATTAAAATCAATATCCTTAAAAAAAATATAATTGTTTTCTTTCCAATCAATAATCAAAATTTCAATCTTCATTATGTTTTGAAAATTATTAAACTTAATAAATAGCTTATAAAAAAATAAAAATTTAAAATTTAAAAACTAAACATAATTTAATATTCAAAAATATAAAACTAGAAACACCATACCTTCTCAATATATATATATATATATATATATATATATATTAAAACAATTCCCTGTTAATTTCCCAAAGTCTTAAATCATCCTCAAAAGTATCCAAAACTCCTAAATCATCGTCAACTATCAGCATCTGGAAAATGGAATAGCTAAGGACATTGAAGGTTACCAAGCAGAAATCTTAAAACTTGGAGGTTCTGTCCTCATCCCTCACATCCACAAGCTATTCAATCAAGCAATCAATCAAGGGTTCCCTAGACCTTGGTCTCACAGCCTCATTATCCTTATTTTTAAAAGTGGGGATACAAATAACCCCTCTAATTATCAGACAATTATGATTAGCCCTCTCTTAGCCAAGTTATATGGTATTATTTTGGAAAAGAAAATCAACATATGGCTTGAAAGTGAAGGTAAGCGGGTTAAAGGCCAAACGGGTTTTAGAAGGAAACACTCAACAACGGACCACCTCGTTACGCTTAGGATCATTGTGGAGGAATTTCGTAATGATAAATCCAATCTCTTTGTTGCTTCGTGGACTTTAGTTCAAGGATTTCGATATTGTACCTAGAAATAACCTATGGAATAGATTAGAAAAGATAAATGTTTCTTTCGAGTTGAGAGCTACCACAATAAGGTTATACGAGAATATCATTTCCAAGTTTAAGAGCAACAAGGGGTGGTCGAAATATATTAAGTGTAATATCGGAGTTAAACAAGGTTTCCCCCTCTCCCCTACCCTATTTGGCATTTACATCAATAAGCTAGAAGGTTGTTTAGAGGAAGCAGGATGTGTTGGAACGATCTTAGATGGAATACTCATCATCCTTCTTCTCTATGCTGATGATATTGTTCTTATGGAAAGGTGTCCATCTGATTTTGATAAGCAACTAAGAATTCTTAAGGATTTTTTCTCTACCATGGGTATGACTATTAACACTCACAAAACAAAAGTTATGATTATCAAATCCAAGAAGGACACTTACGCTAATTTTGTGTACGACAATAGAAACTTGGAGGAAGTGTCTTCTAACAAATACCTAGGAATTCATATTCATCATAAGCTCAACTAGAACTATAGCATTGAGAAAAGGATTAGTGGAGGGTGGAAAGCTTATTTTGGTCTTGAAAATAATTGTAAAGCAACAAACCTTGTAATGTGGGATAAAAAGAAGCTCCTCTTTGAAACTTTAGTCACTCATGTTATCTTGTATGGGTGTGATGTTTGGGGTTGCAACATCTCTAGAGAATCCTAGAGAAAGATTGAGCAAATCCAGAAGCGTTTTCAATGTATAACCTCAAAATTAAAAGCAATACACCCTACCCTATTCTCCTTATAAAAGTGGGTCTTTCCATATCGAGAACCTAACTATGACTAGGCTCCTATTGTACAAGCACAAAATCAATAACATGGGAGACCATAGACTTCCTAAGCTAGCTTTAGATTCCAGCCAAAACCACCTAAGGCTCAAGCGAGGTTGGTATAAAGATACCGAGGCCATTGGGAGATCCAGGAGAAGGTTGCATTGCAAAATATTAATAACATTAAAAATATTGTTCCTTCTAGGTTTAAAGAAAATACGGTGTGAGAAAGATTTAGGGAGGTGATCAACCCTACTCTAGAAGATAAAAAGTATCTCTTTGTTTTAACTAGTTCAAAGAAAAAAATTAATATAGCAAAGATAAGAACTAACTAGTAGTTGGGAAGTTCCTAAAACACCATCGGTGGAAAGGATCTGCCATCTCTTTGAGAATATGAACATTGAGGATGAAAATCACTTTGTCTTAACCTTCCTAGCCTTTTAACATGTCAAAATTATAATGAGCTCGGGAAGCTTATAATTCGTTTCTTTATTTCTCATTCAGTTTCATAATCTTTGTTGCAATACCGACCTTCCTAGCCTTTTAACATGTCAAAATTATAGTGAGCTAGGGAAGCTTCTCTCCAAGCTCTTTGAGCATAGAAATACAATTTTAAAACAAATTAAATAATTTGTTTCTTTAGGTCCAATAAACCAAAGTTTTTAACCATAATCGTCATCATGATGTTGCTTTTGTTTACATGTTAATCTCCAAAAATCCTAAATCATCTTTAACTATCAATAATAACATGATCTCAGATATTTCAAGGTTTTACAGGTTCCCCTCCATTTCGCCTTAACCTCCATGGTAACTCTCACCATTCATATAAATAATCGCGATTGTCAATTCTTTTTCTGTTTATATCATTCGCTTATCGTAAAAATTGTGAAAATAATTCGTCTGAAATCAGAAAGTGTCAGTTCCTGTCAATATTTTGTGGTTGGTGGCACAAAAATCGTGAAAGGACAGTAAGATGATAACATTAGGGTTTATACATTCACCCACGGCGAGTTATACAGTATAGTAATCTCTTACCCAAGTATCTTTGGAAACAATCACTTATATATGAATATGACACGGAAGGTTCAATCTCACATATGCAAAACTTGAGTTGCAAAAGAACAGTTTTGGCCATGGACGTCGCTGCGTTTTTCACATTTAATTCTCAAGACTTAATTGTTCATGAGCTTCCATGGCTTTGGCCCCTCTTATTTGCTATTACAGTTAGCCTGCTCTATCTTTTCGTGCAGAGTAAGTTTTCCCAGCGCCAATACATTAATAGTTCATCGATGGCCCAAACGTCTCTGTTTGAATTCTTGAGAAATCGCCACAGGCTTCTCGAGTGGCAAACAGATATTCTTTCCTCATCACGCACTCACAGTGTGAGAATCTCAGTTGTGCCAGGAGGAATCCCGGGGATCGTCACTTCGAATCCTGCAAATGTGGAGTATGTACTAAAAACCAACTTCGACAATTATCCGAAGGGACAACGTTTCAGATTCCTTTTCCAAGATTTCTTGGGAAGAGGAATCTTCAACGCCGACGGGGAGCTATGGAAGATTCAGAGGAAGGCTGCCATACACGAATTCAATACCAAGTCGCTCAGAAATTTTGTGGTCGAGACGGTGCATTGGGAGATTCGGAATCGCCTCATGGTTGTGCTTGGGAATGCCTGCCAACGAGGGGAGCCTGTAGACCTGCAGGATATTCTGCAGAGGTTTTCATTTGACAACATTTGCAGAGTTGCGTTCGGGGTCGATCCCGGTTGCCTGCTTCCTTCTCTGCCTTCTTCGCAAATTGCAGAAGCCTTTGACTCAGCCACAAAGATTTCATTCGGAAGATTCCTTTCGATAGCTCCCGAAGTCATGGTGGGGATCAAGCGTCTGCTCAACGTTGGATCTGAGAGACGCCTTCGTGAGGCGCTTCGTGTGGTGGATGAATTTGTTGAGGGCGTTATTCGATCAAGAAGGGGATCATTAGATGATGATCAAGAAGAACAACATCATGACCTCCTTTCAAGATTCATGGCGGCCGTCAATGAGAAGCAAGACCTTAAGCTCCTGAAGGAAATGGTGGTTAGCATTATGTTGGCGGGCAGAGATACCACTGCCACCGCTCTCACATGGTTTTTCTGGCTGCTTTCATCTCATCCGCGCGTGGAAGAAGCCATTCGCCATGAAATTCTTGGCGTCTTAGCCAAACGTGGAGTCAATGAAGGCGAATCTGAAGGGGAATTAGTGTTGTTTAGTTACGAGGAAGTGAAGGGCATGGCGTATCTCCATGCTGCACTGTGTGAGTCAATGAGATTGTACCCTCCCGTCCCTCTGGACAATAAAATTGCTTCTGTGGATGATATCTTACCGGATGGAACAGCCGTATTTAAAGGGTGCTTTGTAACTTACAATATTTATTCAATGGGCAGGATGGAAAGCATTTGGGGTAAAGATTTCATGGAGTTCAGGCCTGAGAGATGGTTGAACGTGGACGGCAGCTTTGAGGTGGAGAACTCATTCAGATTTCCAGTATTCAACGCGGGACCTCGGATTTGCCTGGGTAAAGAGATGGCCTTCATACAGATGAAGTCCATCGTTGCCTCTCTTCTTCATCGCTATACTCTCAAGCTGGACAAGGAGTACTGTCCACAGTATACACTCTCAATAACTCTGCGCATGAAGGGTGGGCTGCCGGTCATTGTTACAAGTCTATAGATACCTACCAGTAGACTTTAAATGCTTACAGGAATAGCAGCGATACCAGTGGTGTGGAGTTCAGGCAGTTCAACAACACCTGGAAGCAGCTGTGTGGGCCGTTTATTTGATTTGTTTCAGTAATGGCCGCGGTAGAGTGTTGTTTGTTTGACTTTGTTTCAGCTTTGGTTGGAGACTATGAGTTTGGATTACTGTTTAGAAAACTCTGTGCCATTAGATGTTTTTTTTTTAAATAGGTTAATATTTTGTAGTGATGTAATTAGTTGATGTAATTATTTGGATATTGATAAAATAGATAGGTGTTGATATTGTTATGTTGATGTAATTATATGGTTAAGTTTATGTTGATGTTATATTGTTTATTTTGATATATTGTTTATCTTGATGTGTTGATGTAATTATATTGATAAGTGTTTATATTTTAGAATTTTGGGTGAACCAGTACAAGTATATTTTTTCTAAATTGTAGAGGATGTGAAAGATGAGGCTGGTAAAGCTTTGACCTGGGATGTTCTTTGTTTGAGGGGTAGAGAAGGTCCTGGAAGATGCTTTTTATGCAAACAGAGCTGTGAATCCAATTTTCATATTGCACTAGAATGTCCTTTTACTCAAGTTGTTTGGTCAATTATTGATGATCATTTGAAAATTAACAATTTATGGTATGGAGATTCTTTAAAAACTGGTGTTTTCTATCAGATGTGGCACTTATCAAACCCCCACCTATCATTGTTCTTTGGTTTATATGGAAAGCAAGAAACATATCATGTTTTGAGGATTTTGTCACAACTCCTGCACAGGTATCAAGCTATAGCTTGGGTTTGTTGAAGAATTTACCACAGTCCTCATCTGTGGTCTCTATCAGATCAATTTTTGTGGAAGAAATTGATAAAAATTATGCATGGGGTTACTCTGATGGATCTGTAGCTGGGGACCCAATGATTTGTGGGGCTGGAGGTATTTTGTTCATATGTGATAGTCATTATGTTTCTTTCAAAGTAAGTTTAGGCTTGGGTACTAATAATTATGCAGAATTATATGCACTTAAGCTCCTCCTTAGGCTGACCCGGAAGCATAATTTGGATAAAATTCAAGTTTTTGGGGATTCCCAGCTAGTTATCAATTGGGCATCGGGTAAGTATCGATTATTAAATCTTGATCTAGCCATGATTGTTAAAGATGTTCACTGTTTAGCTAACAGTCTTGATTATGTGTCTTTCAAACACATTTATAGGGAACGAAATTTCAAAGCAGATTCATTGGCTAAAGCAGGTGGCAGCATTCTTGAAGGATCTTGGGTTACATGTGAACAGAGAGGGGCAGAAATTGTGGAATCTTTTCAGGTTTTCTAATATGTTCTGTGAGATGTTTGTTTCACAGTTTGACTGTTGCATTCTGTGTTCTATTCTATGAATACTTTGCTGGTTATTTCTGGAGATTTTTTCGATTGGACACTGCTGGATTTCCTGATTTTAGGCACCCTTGATATATGATGCTCTGGCTGAAATTAACATGCTTCATCTTTCTGGTGATATCAAGCAAGCATACTAAGAGCATGACATGTGGGCTGATGGCCTCTTTGTTTTGATGCTGAAATGGATATGTTTTTTTTCTTCTTTGGATGGCCTGGGATTGGCCAATTTATAGCTGCTGATTATTGATCAGCTTTGATTTTTTCACTTCTTTAGAGACTTTTTCAGCGAGCTAGTTTTGCTCTGGTATGTTTCTTGCTTGTAATCACCATCCGATTTACAGTTTATCTGACCCGAGTGATCAGGAATGATGAAAAAAGTCTGCTATGATCAGACTTATTTTTTGCTGCACGGCTGTTCATTTTTGAATTATTTTCTGCTGATAATTTTTTTGGTAAACATTATGATATGATAATGGTTTTTGTGCTCTTCCTGAGGCAAGTAACTGATTGTAATGACAACTTCTTAGTTGGTTTTTGTATAATGAACCATGAGGGCCTTGAATGTGAATAAAATGGTTTTTGTGCTCTTCCTGAGGCAAGTAACTGATTGTAATGACAACTTCTTAGTTGGTTTTTGTATAATGGACCATGAGGGCCATCTCTTGAATGTGAATAAAATATTTACTAATTTTTTCTTTGGAAAAAAAAAATTGTTTATGTTGATTTTATGGTTGTAATTAATTTTTTTTTTATTTAATTAGAAAAAGGCCAATAATAATACAAAAGCATAGATAATAAATTATTACAACAATAAAAAAAGAAATAAAAATAACTTGTTCATAACACTTAATTTTATATTTTTAATATATATATTTAAAAAAATTATATTAATCTTAATTTTTATCATAAAATTAATACCAATCTTTTATCAATATGCTAATCAATCTTATCTTTTCTCATAGAATTAATATCAATCTTTTGTCAATACAGTTATGCTAAAATAAATTCTATATCGTTAATGTTTAGTAGTTGGGTTATTAGGATGTAAAATAGTCGAATCTATTATGAACAATTTTACTTGATCTTATAAAATATAAAATAGTGAAATAATGTTATTGATTATATGCTGTTATACAATGTTTATTTAATAATTTATTATGAGTGAATTGGTACAAAATATTATGAATGAATTTTCTATGAAGTTCGGGCTGAGTGTTGTAAATATAATATTATTAAATTGTGTAAAATGGAGTTGAAATTTTATATTATAATATAAATCAAAATTAAATTAAAAATTTAAATATTATAAAATAAAAATATAAATGTGTATGATAATTTTTGGTAAAGAATGTAAATAAAATGTATAACACTAATTTTGTTTTAAAGTGATAAATGTTTTTTCAAAAATCAAATTAAAAAATATAAATATTATAAAAATAAAAACATAAATATAAATATGTATGATAATTGTTGGTAAAGACGGGAAATAAAATGTATGATGCTCATTCTTGTTTTAAAATTGAGTTAATGTTTTTTTGAAAGCAGCTATTTTTCATTATTATTGGTAAAAATGTCTTTGTTTAAAGAATTAAAACATTGTTTAATTGAGAAATTATAAATTTTACAAAAATAATAAAAATATATATATTTAGTGTAAATAAAATATATAACACAAATTCTTGTTTTAAAGTTGAGTTAATGTGTCACTTGTAAGCAGCCATGAAAAGTAGTTTCATTATTATTGAGAAAAATGTCTCTATCAAAAGAATTGAAATAATGTTTTAATTGAGAGATTAAAACACTTATACTAATGAGATCGTATACTTTTTTGTTGGGTTTTGGGCTTTCCTTCGTACTAAGAATTTTAGTAGGGATTCAAGTTTCTTGTTGAGAAACTCCCACATGAGCTTTTGTTGGGCTTGTACTACAATCCAAGATTACAACTATAACAAATAGTAGTACAACTTTAATTACAAGATTACATAGTACAATTTTAATTACAAGATTACAACTATGTAACAAATAGTACAACTTTAAGTAATACTTGAAGATATCTGGATGGATAATGTTGTAAATAAATTGGTGCTCTTCATGGGAGGTTATTTCGAAGTAAATTGATATTTTAATAAAAAAATCTTTAATTTTAATTTATATTTATGAAAAATACAAATATATGAACAATACAAAGAGTCATCCTCTAAATAAGTCATCCTCACATTGAAATTGCAACCTTTTATGTATTGAGTTAATAATAATTAGGACTATTGTGTTTTAGTTTTTTAATTTGTACATATTAGTAGGTTGTTGCATCTTACAAATATTTTTTTATTGTACTATAAATTTGAAAAATTGAAATGATTTGTTTTTCATTTAAAATCTTAAATTACATAATAGTTATAAAAGACATAGAATTTAATTATATTGATCTCAATAAAAAAAAATATCTTTTTTTTCCTTAAAGTGTTGTTACTTTCATAATCCTAATTAAAATAAATCACATATCCATACAATTAGGAAAGAGGAACATAGCTATACATTCTTTACAAAACATTTATTATAACTTCCTAGCATTTCCATTTTATCCATACAAGCATCCATGGTTTATGTCATGAAGGATCTTCAACATAAAATTGTATTTTCAGCAAGAAATTGTATTTTACTCATGAATGTGTCTTGACTATATTCACTCAAATTGTTGTGCTTGAAAGTTAAATGGACATAATGGAAAAAAAAAAATCATTATAGCTAAAATCATTAGCTAAAGACAACAAAACGTGATAATATCACCAATGAGTTACATATTTTTACATAATCTATTCTATATATATGAATTTTCCATTTTAGGTAAATCAAACACAAAATGTTCCATGTCACCTTTTGAACTTATTTGCTGAAGCGTTAAACTAAGACTTTAGCTCTACATTAAAGAAGTAGTACACCTCCATCTTACACGGAATCTTCAATTAAAATTTCCTAATATTAAAATTTATTTATGGGATGATATGCCCTTTTCTCATTTTTACCTTGTTTATGTGCAAGTAGGACACAAAGAAATGGGAAGTGAAAGTTGTTGAGTTTTGATTCATATTGTATAATGTAAAATAATGACATTATCATATTAATTTGTACACATAAGAACCTTTTTTCAAAATAGTTAGAAGTTATGCTTTTCTAAATATTTTAATAACTAGTATGTAATATACAAATTCCTCAATGTAAATTTTAAGAAAATGGGGTAAGTTTTTCTCTTTTACTATATCCATACAAGTCAACTATGTTAGTCTCTTGAGAGTGTGTAATTACATAATTGTAAACACTACTATCATTTTCATCTATTCATATAAGAAACTGAAAATCAATTTGATTTGGTCCACCTAGTAGTTGACAAGAGGGCTATATTAATAACCATACTAGTACAAGAATAATGATAAGAACTTATGCCTCAAATATAAAATCCCATTTTGTTTACAATTAAGAACCGTCAAAGTACAATCACTCTAATACAATTCTACATAAGCTACCCCTCAAATGCGATAGAGATTACACATTACCCCTTTCTCTTATTACCTCAATGTCTTTCACAGCCTCGGGCACCCACCACTTGTAGTCATGAAACCTCAACATAAATATTAGAACAAGATACACTAAATTCCATTTCATGTATATTTGTCTATCTAAAACCACCCCCGAGCTGGGCTACCAATCCACTAAGGTTGGAGGTTGATAACAAAACTCTCCACCCTTCAAGTTAAGATAGTTTGTAATCCAAGGAATACTTAGTCGTCATAACATCTTTCGTACATTAATCACGACTAATCCTTCATTCTTAATTTCCCCAATTCCATAATACAATCTCATTACTAAGCAATATAATTATCTTACCAATTTCTTAAACCATAAATATTTATCATTACCTACTTTAACCAAAAGAAATAGATTCGTAACCATTTAGTGGTTATGCATGTGCTAACATAAGGACCTTTAGTGGTTATGCATATATTAACATAAGGACTAATATATATATTTATATAACCCTTTTTCTACTATTTCCTATTAATGCCAAATCCTTTCTATTACTATAGGGCATAACTTTAGCCAATAAACTATTAGAATTTTGAAACATCCAAAACATAAAGATAGGCTTAAACCATTTTAAACCGTAAACAAATGAAGGTGTAAGAAAACTTAAACATTAAGTCATAAAGTAATAAAATTACAGGCATAAAAAAGTATAAAGCTATTTCGTTCCAAGAATCATGAGAAAATGGAGTCGACGCTCCCTTCAAACTAGCCGACCACCTCGCGCCAAAATCTCCACTATAATTTCTAACTAAAACTAATGCCGAGAAAATCTCCACGATAATCTCTAACCAAAAAACGAATCCCTTTAAAATATCCATTGAACCGCTAGTAATTTTGATCGGTAGCAAACACTTGAGTGAAAGGTAGAGTGGGATTCAAATCCCTCTCCATCGAAATGAATCAGCTTCTTGATAATAAAAGAGTATGATATCACATATGACTAGATAAGTGGAGGCACCCAAACAAAGATTTCATCAACATTTTCCTTCTTCTTAATTGAACTAATTTAAAGTTGTTCTTTTTATTTGATTAAAGTACAACGATTTCCTTTGCATCTAAAGAATGCAGTCCTTAATTGTGTAATTGTGTAAGGTGAATTTCTCATTTACTTTATGTGAAAGGTATGTATTTATTTATTTTCTTAGTAAATCCTTCATGGTAGGAAACCATGAAGGCATCCTCTTATCTAGGAGGTTTCAGAGTTTATTTTATAGTTATTTATATGTTTATCACATTTAAATGCCAAAGGTTATTAATTGGATTGAAAGTATTAGTTTTGTTTTTTAGGATAGAAATTCATCCATTTACTTAAGCAATCAATACACAAGTTGCTCGTAGTTAACCTGGACTCGTAGGTTTCAAGATGATGCTAAAAAGTCATCAACCGGTTTCTCAAGGCTCCCCAATCTTTTTGTCCTCTCCCCCTAGTGGAATTCATCCCCAAGTCATCGTTTTAGTCGCACACGCCTTCAATCTTCTAGAATAATTAAATTTCATCTATAATTTGATGATGTTAGGATAGTACTTACAATGCTTTTTACTTACTCTCTGTTGTTTCCAATCACACTCTAAGGGGATGTTACATACTTTCCCCCTTAGAATTAAAACCGTCCTTGGTGTTACATATTCGTCCAAGTTTTTTGTTCAGTCCCCTTTAGGTTCATATTGCTTGCTTATGCATCCTTCGCGATGTCCTTCAGCCTTGCTTTGATCATCTTCAATATTTTGCTATTCCCGTAGTCTTTTAAATCCTTTATAACATGCACTTTTGTGCAACAAAAACCAAGTCTTCCAAAATTTACTCAGTAAACATGTCATTAATTCGTAATCCAACTTAGAATATAAACCACAAGTCCTTTCTGCAAAACATTTTCAATTCACTGAACATATTTTAGCTTTTTTTGTGTGTTTTCATCCTCAAAAGATGTCCTAATACATGATTACCTTCAAAATAATTCATAAGTAATTCAGTTTCACTTATCGTTTTTGGAGGATGTCTTTTACCTTCAGTACTTGGACACTTTAAATAGTCCCTAACTTGGGATAGAAATCTTTTCATTCACAAGTTAGCATCATAATTTCAAACAATAACCTTATAAAATTTATCATTCATCCTCGCCCTTGAGGGAATTTCTCCTACTTAATTATTCATAGTTCATTTACACATTAACACATGTAACAGTTTAGTTTTAGGAAAAATCGTCAATATGTGTTTTCTTATTTTCATCATGAAGTTGAACAACGTTTAATAACACTTTTGTTGATGAACAAACTCTTCCTTGAGTTTTTCATCTTTAAAAGTTCTCTGCTGATCATTAAACTCTCTCTTGAGTTGCTGACACCAATTGGACTTACAGGCTAAAAATTTAAGGTTACTCTCCCTTTTGATTGCTAGTCAAAAGTTTCCCCCAAAAAAACATCAAACAATGTCTTGTATTAGAGGAAATTTGGGGTGTAAAATGGGCCTTATAAGAAAATGTGCCAAAATAAGTTTTTGTGAGTTGAAATTCAAGAACCAATAGAATTTCAATAAAATAAGTCAACCATAATGGTTGAATTGACATATTTGTCATTAAAAAAAACTACTTTTTTTGTTCGTATTTTCGACATATCTCATTGTGTTTTTACTCAAATTTCGATCGGGAGAGCTCGTTGGATGCGGAATTTGATTCCGCATCCAACGAGTATCCACACTGCATACTTTTGATGGACCCCACTACCCCAAAAATAAGAAATACCTGAAACAAATGTGATGATGATGTCGTCATCATGTTTTTCAGGTATTTCTTGTTTTTGGGGTAGCGAGGTCCATCAAAAGTGTGCATTGTGGGTACTCGTTGGATGCAGAATAAAATTCCGCATCCAACGAGCTCTCCAGATCGAAATTTGAGTAAAAACACAGGGCGATATGTCGAAAATACGAACACAAAAAGTAGTTTTTTTCTTTCTTCCTCCAAAATTAATCAATATTATTTTATTATTTTAACTATTATTTTATTATTTTTCTTAGGAGGCCCATTTTAGACGCCAAAATTCCTCTAATGTTTCCAGATGTCAACTTTGTGCCTAGGTATTTCGATTGATATCATAGACTCTTTCATAATTCCTCTCAAGCCTCCTCACTTAAGTCCAGGAATTTCTTTCCCACCCAGCCTCCTGCTTGGGTCTAGGAAATGTTACTTTAGCAAAGTAGAGTTGGATCCTCAATTTTTCCCCTTGGTGTTCCCTCAGAGAAGAGATTATTCTCCCCTCAAGCCTTCATGCTTGAGTCCAGGAATTTATTTTCCACCCAGCGTCTTGCTTGAGTCCAGGAAAAGATCGATTAACCATCGATCATTTATTCGGATTCTTACCATATGCTTACCATGCGTGCCATAATTCTCTCTTGCCTTTCATCAAGTTCCAAGAATATTGGACATTTACATGATCATTTGAAATAAGCATCCTCTTTTGGTTCATATCATGACTCTTTGTATTTTTACTGTTACCAAGTCTCGATATCTACAGCTACTCTGAACAATGACAGTGATGATGACACATAATAGATTCTAACAAAAAATGATCCTTTACAATTTATCATGAAAATCATTTTACATTAACTCCTCTAGAATTTACATTCATCATCCTCAACATTTTATTGGAATTTCATAATTTGTTACTTCCATCATTTTGTAAAACATATACAATAATTTCAATAATAATTCAATTTCCTTTGGTTTACACCTTGTTATCCTTTGCGAAGGACTACTTCATTAAGTCATTCGTTTAGTGATTTTTTAATGTCTATTACAATGTATAATTTTAACCAAAGATAAACTTATCTATGCTTCACAATGAGGTCTTGCAGTAAAATTTGATACCGACTTAAACTGTCCAAAGTATATAGTTTATTGCAGTTAATAAGATAAGGTTATGTTCACAAATATCACGTTAAAACTATCATAAATGAGACAAAAATCAAGAGCTTCATAGACTACGATCATAACCTAGTCGTAGACTAAGATATTGTTGTTAACTAAATCTTCGAGGATAAGTAAATCCCACCCAAGATCTATGAGGAGAAGGTTCAAAAAGTATTTTCACAGAGCTTTTACCATGCAAACATATCGTCAGAGGTAGCAGAAATAGAACGCTTCAATTTCTTCAATATATAATTCATGCCCTAGTAAATTTATACATGCATCTGGTGACAACATAATGCTTCAAAAGAAACTTAACAATCAAAATCTCTGATTTTGTGACTGCAGATTTACTTAACGAGGAGGTTTAAGGAGCAACTTAATTAACCATTAACCTTAAGTTCGCCTATAACTATTTACTTCCCTTGTCATTGATCCATTTTAATTGGAGCAACCATGTATACTGTAGTCATCACATATGTAAAGAATTTTAATGTCTCATTTAAAATTTAACTTTCTTTATCTTACATGCTGCAAGATAAACTCTTATTTAACTTTCTTTATCTACATATTGCAAGATAAACTCTTATTTAACTTTCTTTAGCTTACATGCTACAAAATAAACTCTTATGCAAACCATTTTTTTCTCTTTACATAAGGAGTAATTACAAAAGTAAACAACTTACTTGTGTATACGTGATTCCATTTGGCCACAGTGTTTGAACCTGATACTAGTACAAGAATAATGATAAGAACTTATAGGTCTCAAATATAAAATCACATTTTGTTTAGAATTAAGAATTGTCAAACTACAATCACTCTAATACAATTCTACATAAGCGAATCTTATTTAAAATAAATACAACCGTTACATTAGTCACTAGACTGTCCCTCCAATGGGATAGTGATTACACATTATCCATTTCTCTTATTACCTCAATGTCTTTCGCAGCCTCGAGACACAATTTCTGCACCCACCACTTGTAGTCATGCAACCTCAACATAAATATTAGAACAAGATACATTGAAATCCATATAAAAAGGTTAATTGTTAAAGAACTAATTAAACAAGTACACTCATAAATAATTAAATCACTCTACACTGTCTTTCTAGAGCCATCACAATGCCCTTCCATCAACAAGTCATAGATTCTGCATCCAACACTCAATATACATATTAGTGCTATAAAACATGTAAGCTGCATGATAATTTCTATAAACAAAATTAAACATTATCATGTACTTCTTTAATGCTACTTAAGCTTGGGCGACTGAAAGCATGTCTACGAATTTCCTCCCAACCATAGGATTCATTTTATGTATGTTTGTTTGTCTGAATCCACCCTCGAGCTGGGAGACGAATCCACTAAGGTTCGAGGTTGATAACAAAACTCTCCATGCTTCAAGTTAAGATAGTTTGTAATCCAAAGAATACTTAGTGGTCATAGCATCTTTCATACATTAATCACGACTAATCCCTCATTATGTCTCGCTCCTAACACAAGGGCATGTCAACCTTTAATTTATATCATTACAGTGTAGTACTCTAACAACCCTAATTCTTTATAGGTCTAATATTGCTTAATTTCCCTAGTTCCATAATGCAATCTCATTACTAAGAAATATAATTATCTTACCAATTTCTTACGCCATAAATATTTAGCATTACCTACTTTAACCAAGAGAAATAGATTCGTAACCTTTTAGTGGTTATGCATGTGCTAACATAAGGACCTTACTTTGACTAATATATATATTTATATAAGGGCCTGTGCAAGAAGATGAGGGACCTTTTTGGCGCGTTAGATGCAATAGAAACCTGAAAAATCAGGCATCCCTCAACTTACTTGGATTTTTTG
>LPNX010432987.1:0-11645 GCA_001517045.1 Pseudotsuga menziesii | reverse complement strand
TTTGAGCAGTGCTAAGGATCGGCTGTAACCAAAATCGCTTCTTTTCACAGAGGATGCGCTGAAGAACAGCAAATTTTCTTCTCTTCGACCACACATTCATGACTCAAACCCAAAAATGAACAAGGCATACATAAATTACTGACATCCACCTTTAGAGAAACGGAAGAAATCACGCTCAAGGAGCTCAACGATCAAGCCATACAAAAGTAATGAGGGGCCCAGAAATTAAAACATTAATTTGGGGGGGGGAAACAGTTGCGGTAGCAACACACCTCTATGATTGTTCTTCCCTATTTCTTGTTCCATCCAAGCTACTGGTTACCCTTCTGGTCCCACGAGTGTATTGAAAGCACACCCTCCATTTGGGTGGGTTTGGACAAAGCCGCATCTTGTCCAGTTGCAGAATCATTAAAAGACAAATTTCTCATTTGATTTGTAACTTGGTCTACGACTTTAGTACTTGTGGATCCAACAATGTCATCGACATGTGGCCTAGATTTAAACTTAGGCTCAAATTTAGACCACAGAGCGTTAGGGATAATCTCATATAGGAGCTCAGATTGAGCGTATATTAGGTGTAATTGCTGAATTGGGAAAATAGCATGTTCTTCATTCATAACTTCGGATGTCGAAACATCCTTCACGGTATATGGAAATAATGACTTAAGTAACCATTCCAATAGAAACTCGGGCAGAATGTTGGCCTTAATAAATCTCTTCCATTTATGCAACTCTTGAATATGGTTATAAATATGTGTGGCTTTGTCTTGCCTAATTTTTTACAAGAGTTTGGTACTAGCATCGTAATGTACTAGTAATTGAAAGTGGTTCAAGAAGGTCATGGATAGTTCATTAAAGGTCCGATATGTGCCCCCAAGAAACTCTATATACCGTTTCACTGTACGTATCGTGAGGGTGTGTTGAACTAGACGTAAGAGAAATGAATCGTGATTCATAGAATTGGAAGAGAACCATAGGTGGAAAGTGGTAACATTCTATACATGGTCCTCGCCATTATAACCTTCAAATTTTGGAATGTCAGAAGGAAGCTTGGTGGGAAAAACTAGCCACATTAGATAATGAGAAACCATATCGTTGTTCAACTTCGATAAGTCAGGCAGATTCAAAGTAGTTAGGAAATGGATCCTAGGTTGTGCCATTTGATTCCATGCTCCCTGATAGGACTGATTCACATAGGGTTGATTATTGTAAATACCGTGGACTTGGCCAGGTTGATAGTAACGTCCTCCTCTTTGGACCATAAAGGATACAGATGGATATTATAATTAGGAATACCTTGATACTGGGGTGCTTCATAGCCATAATTATAATACTGATACAAGGGTTGTCCCTTGGACACATAGGGAAGCACATAACCTCCCGATATAGCAGGACTGACAGATGAGGAAAAAACATGGCTAGAGGTAGTACTCTATCCCAATGGATCGTGTGGGTTGTAAGGAGGGTGTGTCATTAGAAACACATTCGAAGGAATAGGTGTTGGCTACTTTCCCTAACTCACGCGACCTAGGTTCTATGCAGCCTGTAAACCCAAAAACCACCTGCGATACTAGCACAATAGAGCAAACCCCATCGAAAACACTTGTGAAGAAGGCACAGTCTGACCCGAGATATCTCTTCAATGGGTAACTGCCAGAACCATGTTTCCACGATTATCGAGGGATTATAGTCCCTTGGCTTCCAGCTAAGGAGCTCGACCAAGTTGCAAGAGTGGATTCATTCCCACCGAACTGTAGCGCCCTCTGCGCATATGATCTACTAACTACTAAAATCGTGACATAGATTTGGCCTTAGTGCTTTAAACATGACAAAATATAAAGCATCTATTAGACAGGCCAGCAATAGGGCTTGTGCCACACATCTAGCACTCAGAGTGGTGCGTAGTAACCTAATCATGCATTCGAGCTCTTATAGACAGGGTGCCATTCATTCAATCACAATAGCACTTTGCATTATAAGAATAAACACACAGAAACATAAACATTCTCAACATCAATCACCCATTCAAACACAAGAGATATGGAAACCCATCTCGGAAAAACCACCAAGGTGCTCTTCATCTGGCATGAGAAAGGATATAGCACCTTGCAGTCTGCAGGATGAAAACTGATTGTATGAAATGCATTTATGACTCAAACTTATAGTTCTCATGCTCTCTGTCTTATTTCTCATAACCTACTGCTGCCATCTATAGATCTTCACATAGCCTGGATCGACTTCTATAGCCTCTGCGCCGCTCTAGCAGAGCTCTCCTACTAATCTACCAATTAGATCCCTCTATGTCTCTTGGATTTTCCTCTGCAATTCCTCTACAAGTAACTATGGAAATTCCATCCTAACAAAAAGAAACCTTATAACTATTAAATCCATCCTATTTATACTATTTTACATGACCATGCAGGGTTGACTGCATATCGCTAGTCTATTAACTGTCACCATCAGCCGCCCCTCAGGCTACAACTGTGGTGATCACGACTTGACACAAGGCACTAACAACCTTACTTACAATGTGCTTCTACTTGTGTGGCCTTTGTCAACTTAGCTGACTTCATCACCCATGAATTTCCTGTCACTTTCGACCGTTATTTTGTACTTGTGTTGCCGTTCTACCCTGCTGGCATCATCCTTCCAGGCTATTCCCTTTTTTCATGCAGGTGACGTCTCTTGCACTCACTCTTTCTTCTGTGCATATTTCCTCATCCATGTAGTTTTTCCTTTGTTCATGTAGGTTTCCTTGCTTGCTTTTATGCTACGTACCAACTCTTGCGATGGTTTCCTATGCGCTTTCCCTAGGCCCAACAGGCCCCCAACACTCACATGTGGCTCGTGCTGAGCCACTAACAAGTGGACCTAGTAGGTGGTGTGGTATGCGTATCACCCCCCTTTTTTTTAATTGGTGTTTCCTGTATCACGACCTTAGTTTATTTTTAGAACCACTTTTTAGATTCCAAAGCTTGAAGCTATACAATTTCTTCTTCGACTTCTTCTGAAGAGTCTATGCCCATATGCTTTTCTTGCGCAAGCTCCTGGTATTTTTGATGGGGCTCTCCTTGATCCTTTTTCTCTTCCTTTCCTTCTTCTTTCTTTTCCTCTTCTTCAAATGAAGCTTGTTCTATGCCTCTAATCTTCTGCTGGAATTGGACCAAGATGGGAGTAAGATGTTCTATCTCCTAGCAGGATTCTTGTGCCTACTGTTCCACTTCTTTCACTCTATCAGTGCTAGGATGCTCTAACGAGGCATTGGCCAGTGCCTGCGTGAACTTGTTGATTCATTTCTGGATAGGTTGAATGAACCTTGTAACCTTTTCAGCTTCAGCCTACTGCTCAGTTGTCTCCTTGTTGCACATTTTTTCCCAGTCGCGCAGGGTTCTTTCCTTGTCCAGAATCTTCTTGAGCTCAGTTCCTCTGGCGATTTTCTCCTAGGTTGGAAGCTTCTTAATCTTGGCCTTCATTTCCAATATCTATAATTCTGTTTGACATGCCTATTTGGAAATCTTCTCTGTAGTCTCATCATCGATGAGTTTCTCCCATGCTATGGAATTTGCTTCTATCACCTCTATGCAGAGCTTCTCGTCTTCCCTATGCCGACCAATAGCTTGATTTGCTGATTCTTGCCTCTGTTGCAACACTTCAGGGGGTGTTCCTAGTTGTTGGTTTGTTCTCATGTCTTGAACCTATTTCTTTAAGTCGGTGGCCAATTTGGATAACGGCCTTAGCTGGTGCATGGGTTCTTCCTTGGTTTCTTCCTCCTCTTTTGAAAGTTGCGTGACTACCTCCTTTATAGCTTGTTCTAGTTAAGCCTACTTCTGTGATTGGGTGGCTAGGTCTGCACACTGGTGGTTGATAAATTGTTTGATCTCCTTTTCTTTCCTAGTTTCCTTGGTTGCCTAATATGCAACCGCTTTCTCCTGGATTCTAATTTCTATGGTGGCGACATGCTGAATGGAATATATCTGCTGCAAGTTTAGCTTAGAGAAATCTAATATTAATGTATCCAAGCTATGGACACTTGGATTTTTTTTCTTTTTTTTTTCTATAGAAAATGCCACCATGAGCATTTCTATTCTTAGGGTCCGGAGTAGTACTAACATCGCTAGAGTGTCTGTCGGGTCTACACCATATGTTTCAGCCTGCATGGTGTCACGTACTTCTGCGACGGTTTCTGCTAGTTGGTTAAATTTTGTAGTGATGCCAGCCGTCCAATTGGTTTTCCTGCTTGCGATCTTTCCCAAAGTTTTCTCAGCTACTTTGGCAACCGCGTCGCTAAGAAGAGTCAGATCCTCATCTACAATGCCCATGACTTGGGGTCGGTTATGCTTCTTCTTCTTTTAATGCGGGATTCTCAATGCGTCTTCCTCTTCTTCCACCTCCATGGGATTCTTTCGCTTTCTTTTTCTGGTCCTTTCAGCACTCACCTATTCATCAACATGATGGTTTTCATCGCCGGCACAAGGAAGGTCGCTGTCCTCTTCTTCTACTTCTTATTCTTGGGAGCCATACTGATGCTCCCGGGTACTGGTATTGGTGCAGTATTTGTTTGGATTCTCTTGTGGATCTCCCTGTGACACTTGTTTCCCTACAGGAACCTCCCCATGATGGCTAAGACATTATTTAGTCCAGTCTTTGATTTCCCATTCTATATCCACATCTCAGAGGATGAAGATGTCGAGAGCACCTACTTCTTGGGGTCCTTACATGAATGCAGGATGATGTTGTGTGGCACTAGATGGAATTGAATGAATGGATACTTGGTCACCATCTCAGGATTCAGGAAATACTGCCTGCACACAACTTTCCTAAGCCTTTCTCCTTGGAGAAGGAATGTAAGCTTCGTGTCTTCCTTGTGCTATCTTTTCTTGTGGTCCCAAAGGTTTTGATACGGGGCACCAAGGAGCTCTACTGGGATTTCCATAGGTTTATAGTCTGGTAGTGACCTCCAGGTTGTAAGTGAGATCAAAATGAGAAGCCACGAGAAGTGGAACTTTGTTGCAGCAAGCTTCTGCGCGTCGTCCATTAGCTCATTTAGGTGGAACTGAGACCAGTTGATGTGCACTCCTTCCGCACATTTTTCTGCTAGCTCTGCTTTTGTAGCCATGCACTCAATAGGATTCATCTTGTGAAGGACCTTGCTACATAATATTTTTACTGTAGCCCTTATAGCATCATCGTCAATAGAGCTAAGGAGGAAACCCTTTCCACCTCGGAAAAGATGGTACTTAGTCTTCATGTCGTTCTTGTACAGTTTTTCCCTATTGTTGTCTTGGTACAGGGCTGGGTGGAGCCCTTGCATCGGGAGACCTGTGATGGCTGAGATTAGGTCCACCATTACCTCATACAGCCTATCAAGCCAGAGGTAGCCTCCATGGAATGATATTAGTAGCTGTTTGACATACATGCCGACTGGGGCAGAGCAGTCGAAATGTGGCATAAGGAGCAGATTCAAGATGTTGGACTGCTCCAATCCGCATGCCCACTCCTTTACAGAAACAATGTCTACATTTGGTGGCTCATTAGGCTCTCGATTCATGAATTGATTTCTGGACAGCTCTTGTCTCTTGGTGTCATAGTCCTCAAATTTTAAGTCCTGGAGCTTAAGAGAGATGGTATCCTGAGGTCATGTAATTCCTTCTAGAATAGTGGGCTCTTCCAGAATTTCCTATGAATCCACTATTATTTGTGCAGTGTCCGACATCCTCGGTGATACATATGGAGGCACCAAGTTCTTTTCTTCCTCTGTCAGCTCTAATCCTGGTGGTGATGGTGGTTATGGAACCGGGTCGGCTCTATGGGCTTTGGGTATTTTTGCTGCAAGGCCAGAGGAAGTGGGGATGTCTACACTCGATAGGTCTCTAGCCATAAAAACCTGGGCCCCTACCGGTTGCTAGGTTATAGGTACTTGCACAAGCTGCCCCCCTACCGGTTGCCTTTGCGGTGGTTTCTGGACTTCCTTTAGCTTTCGGGGTACCTTCGTCTTAGGGTGCGTCATCTTCATCTTCTTGGTCGATCGAGTAGGTTTAGGGAGGTATGGTACTTCCAAAATTAGGCAAGGTGAGATTAGTGAAACAATGGAGTCCTCACTATCATTGGATAACTCAAAGAGCATAGGCTTTGGCTTTGGAGGATGGCTCAGGTTCACTCATTAGGCTCGGCTCTCTGGTTTCTTAGCTCGCCAAGGCAATACAAAGGTTACAATGATAGGGGTTAACTAATTTTTATAGGGAACGAGCCCCTGAGCTAACTGGTCATAATGATGGATCATCTGATGGAGCACATGGGCTCGTCCTTTGTCTCCTTTACTTCCACACTTGAGTTCCATCATGCACTTGTAAGGGAAGTTAAGGGTAATATGGCGGATGGGACCAAAAATCTCGCCACCCTTCTCCTTAGACTTTCCACTTAATACTACTGAAGTTTTACTGGCGTTGAATATTTTTCAAAATTCTCATGCATTTGATGAGCCTTCAGTGCCTGGTAGCTGTCTGCCACCTCCTGCCAGCTGTCTCTTAGTTGCTTAGTGGATTTATAGCGATTTTTTTTTGTTGTTGCATGCCTCGGCCTTATGGGGCCATGCTGTAGTCATCACGGTATGGTTTTAAGCGACTTCCATTAATCATACCTGCAACCGGTGTTCCATCCAGCTTATGTAGTTTTATTGCGTCTACTTTAGTAATGTGTGCAACTACATACGGACCTAACCAATGTGTTTTGAGCTTACTTGGGTGCTTGAGAAACTTGCTGTCATACATTAGAACAAGTCCACCAACTTTGAATTGCTTTGTTCTAATGTGGTAGTCATGCCACGCTTTCTGCCACTGCTTTTCCACATTTTGATGGAAACCCGCAATGAAGCATTCTTCCTCCATTTGAACCAGTTGTGTAATTCTTTCTTCTATAGCGTCGGTATCTATCATATTTGTTAGCGCAACAATTTGTATGTTCGACACAATGTACTCCATGGGTATGACTGCTTCTTGTCCATAGAATAAATGGAAAGGGGTGTATCCAGTTAGTCATTTGCATGTTGTTCTATAAGCCCATAATACTACTGAGACTTTCTGGTCATAGTCATCTCTGCATACATTAGAGACCTTGGTTAATGCATTCTCCAGTATCTTATTAAAGGTCTCCATGGTCCCATTTGCTTGAGGATGGTAGGGTGTTGTCTTCTTGTGCTGAATTTGGAATTCTGCAGTCAATTCAACAATTAGCTTATTTACAAAATGTGTACCTTGGTCACTGATAAGGATTTTCAGGCAACCAAACCTTGTGACTACATTTTCAAAAAGGAACTTCACCGTAGTTGCAGTGGTACAATATTTCACAAGTGCCACTTCTTCCCATCTTGTCAAGTAATCAATAGCAGTTATAATATAGTGCGCACCAGTCCATTTCCCTTGCGGATTGATAGGGATGAAAAATTTCACTACCCATTTATCAAAGTCCTACAGTGTAATTTGTGGCACAAGTGGCATTTCATCACGTTGTGATGGTTTCCCCACTATTTGACACTTATAACAGTCACGGTAGTATTTCCTTGTATCCATATGTACCATTGGTCACCAGAGTCCCGCTTTCAAAATCTTACGCTCTGTTTCCTTCCCAGCGTAGTGTCCTCCTGAAACACCCGCATGCGCTTCAGCCATTACCCACTTCCTTTCATGATCAAAGACACATCTACACAGTATTTCATTTGGTCCCAAATTATAGAGTTGTCTCGCAATCAACGTGTAGTCTGAGGCCTTGAAAACTAGTTGTTTCATTTTCCATGTTGAATAACCTTCAGGTGCATAGCCCATATTCAATAAGTGTATAATAGCATCAAATTCTTTATTGACAACATCAATAGAAAAAAACTGTACATCTGGTAAATTAACCTCTAGTATGGTGGGTTCCTCCCCAATTTCAATGCGTGATAAGTGGTCAGGCCCAACATTCAGTCGACCTGGCTTCATAATGACTTCAAAGTCAAATTATTGAAATAGGAGGAGCCATCTGTAGATCTTCCCCCCCAACACTGGCTTATTGACCAGGTACTTCAGTGCAAAATGATCAATGAACATTTTGAAGTGTCCACCCAGTAGATAATGTATGAACTTTTGTAGCATGTAGACCATTGCAAGCCCTTCTCTTTTAGTTGTAGTATAGTTTTTCTCTGTTGTGGATAGTTTCTTTCTTGCGAATACAATTGGATGGTCAATTGTGCCATCTCTTGGTTGGGTTAATACTATACCCAATGCAATTGATGATGCATCAACATGCACATGGAATTCCTTTTTCCAGTCTGGGAATATTAATATTGGCACAGTATCCATTTTGTTCTTTACCTTATCCAAACTCTCCTCAAAGTTCGTTCCACTCAAATTTGGCATCCTTCTTGAGTAGCTTATCCATTGGAGCGGTTATCTCTGTGTATCCTCTGATAAATTTCCGATAATATCCAGTATGTCCCAATGTGGATCTGAGTTGTGTGACCGATGAGGGCAAAGGTAGATCGAGAATAATTGCCACCTTTACGGGATTGACTAGGATCCCATCGCGGCATACTACATGACCCAGTAGTACACCAAATGGTGCACATAATATACGTTTTCTTAAATTCAATGCAATTTGATCCTGGCGGCACCTTTCTAACATCATGCACAGATTCTCAATATGGTCTCTTACTAGACCAAAGACCGTCCAATCATCAAAGTATACTTCAAGAAACTTATGAATGAAATCTTTAAAAGCAGAAACTACTATTCTAGAAAAAAATAATAGGGGCATTTTTAAGGCCAAAGGGCATTATCGTGTATTGGTAGCATCCCCATTCTGTTACAAAGGTTGTCTTGTGATGATCCTCTGGTGCAATTTGGACTTGATGGTAGCCTGAGAATCCATCTGTGAATGAGTACATTTCTTGTTCGCTGATTCTTTCCAAGACTTCATCTGTAAATGGCGTTGGGAATGGATCATGTAAGTAGGCATCGTTTATGTTCCTAAGGTCAACACAGATCCTGACCTCAATTGTTGGCTTCTTGTCATGTATCACAATAAGGCTTATCCACTCTGATTCTTTGACAGGTTCAATGATACCCGCTTCCTGCATACAATCCAGTTCTGCTTTCACTTTTTCCTTATAGCACAGATTTAGTCTGTATGGACGCTATTTTACTAGTATTGCGTCGAGTTTGAGCGGAATTTTCATTTCACCCAAATACCTACTATCCCCTTTATTTCCCTGAAGTTTGTCAGGAATAGGTCCTGGAATTCATGTAACAGATCAGTGATTTTGGCTACTGTCTCTTCATCCCAATAGTCTCCAATGTTGGCAAATTTTGGATTGTCCTCTGACCCAATGTTAACCTTGTTTATTTTTTACAGTTTAAAAAACTGCTCACTGGAAATTCTGCTTCCTTCTACTACGCGTGAGCCTTCCGACTCTGGAATATTGATGTTAGTCAGATCATCCTTTGGGTCGACATAGAGGTTGTAACATGTAATCCAGTGCTAAACTGTCTCACAACATTGGTGGGAATGCGTAGTGCAAGTTTGAGAATACACAACCAGTGGGATCTCAATGAATATCTTATCCTTAATAGTCTTCAATGCAATATCAACTATCGGTTGCTCATATGGGAACTAGAATGTGTAAGTGAAATTCTGCACAACTTTTTTGCATTCCCTTGTTTCCTGGCGCAGCTCCATAGATGCATACTAGCCTCTTGGTGCCATCTCAAGAGTATGGATGAAATGGTGAACCCACTCCTGACGCGGGTAGTTCGAGAATGTTGTAGAACAATGCTCCAAGTGTTCAACAGGTTCTGATAACCTTATATACCTTTGTGTCACAATTGTGACCTCATCTCCAAACCTCACTTCTAGCAGTCGTCTGCACTACGGCCATTGAGTTATAGAATTCTTATGCGTACCCCACCATCACGCAGGTGTAGATTTCAATGCAAAGTTTAGTGCAGATAGCCGCTGCGACTTTGTTACCAATTATTCAAATGCAGTCAAGAATGCTACCAAGTTAGGTAGTCCTTCATATGTGGGAAACGACCGTGACTGAGTTCTTACTCATCGGATAGACTTAGTTATCATGGAACATCTCCTCAAAGAGACTTCATGTAATCGGTTCTGCCAGTTCTCAAGTGCCTCTCATGGGTCTGAGGTACATGAACTCTCACATTTCCAGCTCAGGTTACCATCTGCAGTGGGTTTAATATAATCTTCCTTAATGGTGGTGATATTATAGATGTTATCAAGTTGATCATTGTTCCCTTCGTTGAACACAGGATCAACATACCTATGTCCTTCAAGTGGGTCAAGGGGTGCAACTACCCTCATCTCATCATCTTCAAATGATAGGATCCTTTTGAAATTTATGATAGTTTGGTTTTCCATCACCCAATCAATCCCAAGCAGCGCAGGATACGAGGTAGTATCATCTACTATATCGATGACTTCGAAGTCTGCAAAAGTGCACAATCCTTCGATATCCACTTGAACTTGACTCAGCCCACCAACGGGTAGGACTTTTGCTTGATTTGCAAGCCTCAATTGAATTAGGGACCATTCTAAGGGTGGATTTCCCATTATTTCCCATGTCTAACGTGTGAAAATGTTAACATCAGATCCTAGGTTGAGGATGATATAGTCCATGTCATAATCACTAATTTGTGTGGTCATCCTAAGTTCGTGTCCCATTTTGAGCTTTGTCTTGACACTGTTAACGTTCTTTGGCGGGGGGTCTCCCTCCAAAATTGTTTCCATGAGTGCTTCCATCATTGCAAGCGCATCCTTATCCTGGATTAACGCCAAACAATGTTAAGAACCCATGTCAACCCCCTCTCTTTATTTTGTTGGTATATTTTGTCGGATGCATATGCTTTGTAAGTTGTCCAATTAGTATGATGTATTATCCCACATTCATGGGGAGTAAGTAATGGTTGTTAAGTATTCTAGTTAATAGGTTGCATTATCCCACATTCATGTAGAGTAATAGTTGTTTAGGTTAGACTTAGTATATAAGTATGTGTTGAGGCTATTGAAAGCACCGAAGAGTTATTTTGTATTGAGCTTGCTCAAAAGAGGTTGCCCCCCCAAAGTGGCCTGCGATCAATAAAATATATTTTGTGCTCCAATATTTTTGCATTCTCATTGTTTATTGCAGGAGGTTCTCCACATCTGGTATAAGAGCACTTTCCTTGGCACAAGTGGGAATTTTTTTTTTCTTTTCAAAAAAAAAGTGGGCAAAATTGGGCGGTGAGTTTCATATCAATTTCTGAAACTTTTTGCATAGAATCAGAAGAAACCAGTTGCATATCTAAATTCCTCTTTCAAAAATACGCAGTTTCAAAAAAAAATCATCTCATTTGGAGTTCTAAAAGTGGATATATCATGGATTTAAAATCAACAATTTTTCAAAATTTTGGTGACAGCTGCGGAAATTGCAGAGCGAAAATATTTTGACCGGGTGCCCAGATTTCTATTCCGATTTCATGGGTAGAAGTAGAGTGGCTGTTCTAGTTCCTGCAACATGATATAATAGTGATTCTGAGCAATATAGATCAGGTTATGCTCATTTTAAAAGTTTTCATCTCAAAACCCTAGCTCTAATTACGGGTTTTTGAGCATTGGGT
>LPNX010432971.1:222454-237091 GCA_001517045.1 Pseudotsuga menziesii | reverse complement strand
TCTCTCTGTCTTCTGAATTTGATCCTCCTTCCCTCTTCTTTGAGCTGTCTGGAAGGGAGATGCCATTCTTCTCCAGGAGTTGGGTCAGCATGTCAATTTGTTTCTTCATGCAGGAGCTTTCAGAATGATTGCCCTTACTGCAGTATGTGCACTAGCTCATTTCTCCTTTGTTCTTATTCTTCTAGGGGTTCTTCTTAGAACCTTGAGGCTCCTCTGGAGACTTGTTCTTGTCGCTCTTTTGCTCAGGTGGCTTTTTAGCTTTCTTCTTGCTTTTTGAATCCACCCTCAAATCTCCAGCAACTAGAGCTTGGTCTTTGGATGGTTTGATGGTGCCCATCATCACCAATTTATCTTGTTCTTGTGTGAGAGATTCCATGAAATTTGCAAGGCTAGGCATTTTCCAAGCTTGAGCTGTCAACTTTGTGGCATAGAAGGTCGATACAAATACTAAATAGCCAGGGCCAAGCTTCGAGAGTATGTCCAAAACTAGTTTCTCATCCTTCTTTTCGATCCCACATTGTTTTAGCTGCAAAACAAGTGCTTTGAACTTGGAAAAATAGAGTTGCAGGGATTCAAAGCTATTGGGACTCAGGGAGATCAATTCATTTTCAATTTGATGTCCCCTCATCTCATCTATCTTACCAAAAAGATCAACAAGTTTCTCCCATACTTCATTCGATGATGTCAATCCATCAAGATGGAAAAGGAGGTCTCTGGATATGCTCAGACACAGGAGACCATAGGCCTCATCCCTCTTGTTGTGCCATTTAATCTTCTCTACAACTGCATTGGGCTCTACTTCTATTGCCATAGTCACTCTGTAGAGGCCTTTCTCTCTCAACAGTATCTCCATCTTTGCTTTCCATTCAAAGAAGTTAAATGGAGTCAAGATGATCTTCTGAGATTGTCTATAGCTCAGAAATTGTCCCGTCAGTCAGCAGAATGCTCCCAGTCAATGATGTCGAACTTGCAATACAAATTGGAAGGAGAGAAATCAATATACAAAGGCTTTGATACCATGTGGAAATTGAGCCCGGGTGTTAGAACAATTACACTCACAACAATTGCCAATTACACATGCAAATTACTCACAAAAGGAGACTGAATATGGAGCAGAACACTAATCTGTATTCAATAAGTGCACAATAGCCAACCCTATGAAGTCATAAGCTGCCACAATAAATAATTACATGAGATATTCGAATGCATAAGGATGCCATTTGAATTGGGTGAAAAGCAGGCTTACTAAATCTAAGCAAATCCCCCATAGGTGCATAAAGCAGTTTCCAAAACTGTCTAGGAGCTCATGAATTGGAAAAATCAATTAGGAAAGCTAATAGGTGATGGAAGGACAACTCATACATGCTTTTCATAGGAGAAAGGAGTGGAGGATGATGAGCACAAAAAACAAGTCAACTTCACCTAGTCAAACTTTCCCAATTGCCTTAAAACTCAGAAAAGTAGGCAATAAAGCAGAAAAATCAAACATGCACTAGGGAGGCCAGGAATAAAGCAAATTTGATTCCAATAGGTTTCCCAAGCGCTCCATGATTCAAATTTAGCAAGTTTGACCACTATGGATGTGTGGAGGACAACTTGCATAAGGTGGAATATGGAAACTAGGCAAATAAGACAAAAATTGGATTAATTAATGTCTAAGGTAGCTAACTATGGGTTTATTATTCTAACATACATGTGGCAGGCTTATAGTGGACCTCAAACCCCCCTAGGTGGAAAAATGAGTTCCCAAACCACCTCAAAAAACCACCTTCATAGATGTTTATGAGACTTTCCCACACTTATTTGGATGATGTTCACTGCATAAATTTGGTGAAATTAGTGTGAGAATCTGATTCACAGAAATATCTAGGAGCTAAGAGAATCCTCACAAATCAAGAATTTCACAAACTATGCAAAAAAATAGTGAAAAGACAAATATTAACACATATGAGTAGTGCCAATAACTGAAGTTTATATTACTGTACAACATGTAAATATGTTTGGAACATGATTATAATACAATAGGGGAAAATTGTTATCCTTTGGAGGCAAATTGGAGGCATACATGTGCCAGGCTTATAGTGGACCTCAAACCCCCCTAGGTGGACAAATGATCTCCCAAACCACCTCAAACAGTCACAAATGGGTATGTGAATTTGGGTGAAGCATTCTAGGACAGAAATGAGGGTAGGCTAGGCATTCTTGAGTGCATGGGTGAGTGGGAGTGGCTCTAGGCCGTAATAAATGGTCCAAAAGAGCTCAAAACACTCAAATACTATGGATGGACGCCTCTGGTCAAACCAATACTTTATTTTAAGGAGTGGGAGTGCCAAAAGTACTAAAATGTCATTAATGAGGGTGCATGAGTCTCCTGAATGATCAAATGTGGCCGCTTAGGTGCATTAATGAGTCCAAAAACCCAAATACCTTTCTAGACCAACATAACCAATGTTTGGACCATATAACATAAGTAAAAAAACAAATGAAACTGTGTCCTAGGTGTATGTGAACATGGTAATAGGTATTATAATGCTATAACACCCCCCCTTAATCCTGACTTAGTGTAACCACATCAAAATTTGAGGCCTTGGAAACTAAGGCTCAAGTCACCTCTTATAAAATTTTATTTGTACATATAACCAAGGTAAGCAAGAAAACCGCATGAGAACAAAGCTTCCCATCTAAAATGGACATGGATAAAAATATGAAAATGAATATCAATCATCACCATGTGTCACCCACTCTAAGGAGTGACCTCAGATTGTTGTAAAGTTAACTCTGAAGTTCCTCTTTATATTTTTGGTATGGTGTGATAAAGAGGACTCATAATTTGTGCTTTGTATATTTATGTATAAAGTGAGTTATATATAAATAAAAATGATGTTTTGTACTTTATAGGATGAGTCTCACTTAAAGTTTATTTAATCATTAAATTTAGTTAATTATTAAATGTGGGTGCATTAAATGATGGCCCTTGATTTTGTAAATGTATCTCAACCATAGATCACATGGTTATATAGTTAGTTACAAATTTTGAAGTATAAAACAAGAGAGAAAGGACAACTTAAGGACACCATTAATGAAGAGAGAGAGAAGAAGAAGATTGAGAAGAAAAAAGGAATTCCCTAGAGGAGTGGCATGAATCCCAAGGAGAGGAGCAACACAAATCCGAAGGAATCCTGCAATCTGTACAACAATACCTGAGCATTTATTACAGCCACACGTGTGGGAACATTTCCAAAGAAAGTGACAACATAATTTATTGCGGGTTGTACCAGTCATACAACATTTATTACAGGCATGTGTGGGATTAGATTTTGAGGCAGACCGTACAATAGAAAGTATAGTCGTACAACGTACGTGTGGAGGTCATACAACTATTAATGGGAACAAAAATCGAGGTATTTTGCTTCTATTCTAGTTTGGGTATTTTTGTTAGTGAGAGTTGGAGAAATGATTTCATGTGTAGATGGAAAAATTTATGAGTATTCTTCTTAATGATAATTTTCTTCTTACTGGGGCTTTCCCTGAAGTTGGGGTTTTGCTCGGTATGTTGACCAAAACATCTGTGTTTTCATGTGTGAATGAATACTTCTTAATTGAGAAGATCTTGAATATGGTGGTTTTTATTTCAAGTTTAAGAGTAAATTTTTAATTATAAACCCTAGACATTCAAATGTTTGATAGACTGTGTGAATGAAATATTCATGTCAATGTCATTTATTTTCTCCATGGTATCAAAGCACAACGTAAGTAGGGTTCAAGGTTGTGAATCACAGTCATAAGTTATGTCGTCTTTCAAGTTAAAATATTTGTTGTGAGTTATTCCAAATGATGATCATAAGGTATGAAGATAGGTTGGATGGCATATCCAAATATCTTCCTTGGAAAGCTAGAATAATTGTTATGCTTAAAGAATGGACAATATGGAATTTTGCTAATACCAAGATTACTAAGCCTACAGACAAGAATGAACTAGAAGAACATGAATCCCTAGAAGCTAGAGCCTAGAAAGTGATCCTAGATGGGGTAAAGGATCATCTCATTCCACATTTGGAAGAGAAGATGACCACTAATGACATGTGGGATACCTTGAAATAGTTATTCGAAGCTAAGAGTGAGAACCACAAAATGGCACTACAGTACAAGTAGCACAATGTCAAGATGAAAAAATATGAAAGTGTGACTTCTTATTTAATTCGAGTGACGAAGTCAAAGATGAGTTAGCAGTTGTAGGAGATACTATCTTAGATTCAGAACTAGTGAGGATAACCCTGAAGTGTTTCACCAAGAAATGGGAAGTGTTTGTTAAGTGCATTGTCGATAGGGAGAAGCTTCCGGATTGGTCTATATTATGGGATGATTTTACTCAAGAGAGATCCAAGAGGGATCTATGGGTAGTCAAGTCAATGAAGAGGTGGAGCATATGATGTGGCACTTACAACAAAAATTAACAAGAAGAAGAAAGACATCAATAAGATCAGATGTTACCATTGTGGGAAGATGGAACATTATTCCTCGAAGTGTAATGAGAAGAAAAATGTGAAACAGAAGACTGGAAGAAATATGGCATCGTCTACAATAGTAGAAGACTGTACAGCTAAGTTTGAGCAAGAGTTTTCTCTTGTCTCAATTGATTCCAGTATAGGGAGCTTGGTTTTTTACAATGTCTGGGTTGTTAACAGTGGTGCAACTAGACACATGATTGGAATCTATGATATCTTTCAGATCATCACATATTTGGGGCCATGACACTTCATTCAGACATGTATTGAAAGTCCCTAGATAGTGATAAGAGGGGTTGGAATAGCCAGATTCCAACTACACCTTGGTGAGATCCTGGAAATACACGGTTTTATTTTTGTACATGAGATGAAAGTCATCAAACTCTCAGTATCACCCTTTGAGGATGAATGTTATGGAGTGATGGTGAGTTCTAGCCATGTGTTCCCATATCAGAGAGATGAGCCAATTGGTACCACTATTCTATTAGGAGATCGCAGGGACAAGATCTATGTTTTAAGAGAGCACATTGGATGACTAGAAGCAAGAACATGTGGGTGAATGTCAGATTCTAAGGATGAGGTGAGAGTTGCATCTGATAGATATGGTTTGATGAGGAGAGTGACTCTCTCCTTAGAACTGGTAGGAGACTCATCCAGTCTAGTGATGGTGTAGATGAGCAGGTGGATGAGGCTTAAGTTGAGTCTTAGGCTTCAGAGTTTCAGTCAGCATTTGTATCTGAGAATGATTCCAAAGCAAGAGGGAGTTGTTTCAGGAGTCATAGATGGAGATAATGTTGTGGACCTTCCTCGTTAAGAGGGGATGTGGGAAAGTTAACTATGAAGGCCCTCCTTATATTTTGGGTGTGGTGTGATAAAGAGGACTTAGAATTTGTCCTTTGTATATTTTTGTATAAAGTGAGTTATAGATAAATAAAAATGATGTTTTGTACTTTATAGGATGGGTCTCACTTAAAGTTTATTTAATAATTAAAGTGAGTTAATTATTAAATGTGGCTGCATTAAATGATGGACCTTGATTTTGTAAATGTATCTCAACCATATATTAGGTGGTTAGATAGTTAGTTACAAATTTTAAAGTATAAAACAAGAGAGAAAGGACACATTAAAGGCACCATTAATGAAGAGAGAGAGAGAGAAGAAGATTGAGGAGAAATAAGGATTGCCCTAGATGAGTGGCACGAATCCCAAGGAGAGGAGCAGCACAAATCCCAAAGAATCTTGCAATCTGTATAGCAATACGTAAGCATTTATCACAATCACCCACGTGGGCACATTTCCCATGAAAGTGGCAGCATAATTTATTGTAGAGCATACCCAATGTACAACATTTATTGAAGACAAGTGCGAGCATAGATTTCGAGGCAGATCATCATTAGAGGAAATTTCAACTCAAAATGGGCCACCTAAAAAAATTAATAAAATAATAGTTAAATAATAAAATAATATTTATTAATTTTGGAGGAAGAAAAGAAAAAAACTACTTTTTTGTTTGTATTTTTGACATATCTCCCTGTGTTTTTACTCAAATTTCGATCGGGAGAGCTCGTTGGATGTGAAGTTAAATTCCACATATAATGAGTACCCACTTGGCATACTTTTGATGGACCTAGATACCCCAAAAACAAGAAATACCTGAAAAAATGTGATGATGAGAAATATCTGAAAAAACGTTTCAGGCATTTCTCATCATCACGTTTTTTTTAGGTATTTCTTATTTCCGGGGTAGCAGGGTTTGTCAAAAGTATGTCGAGTGGGTACTCATTGGATGTGGAATTTAATTCCACATCTAATGAGCTCTCCCAATCAAAATTTGATTAAAAACATGGGGAGATATGTCAAAAATACAAACAAAAAGGTAGTTTTTTTTATGATACCTATCCCTAAATTTATATTAAAAAAGTGTTTAAGACCTATACGCTATTTTAAATTTAAAGCAATTTCATTGGCTAACACATGATGACATGGAATTTGAATTAGAGTTAAAAATCCCATTTTGAGTTGAAATTTCCTCTAATGACAATAGAAGGTACAGTCATACAACACACATGTGGAGGTCATACAACAGGCCGTACAATTGTTAATGGGCATAGAAATAGAGTTATTTTGTTGTTGTTCTAGTTTGGGTATTTTTTTTAGTGAGGGTTGAAGTAATGATTTCATGTGTAGGTGGAAAAAATTATGAGTATTCTTCTTAATGATAATTTTCTTCTTTTTAGGGTTTTCCCTAGAGTTTGGGTTTTTTCCGGTCTATTGACCAAAATACATATGTTTTCATGTGTGAATGAATAATTCAGTATTGAGAAGATCTTGAATATGGTGGTTTTTATTTCAAGTTTAAGAGTAAACTTTTAATCATAAACCCTAAATATTTAAGTGTTTGACAGAACACGCGAATGAAATATTCATGTTAATGCCATTTATTTTCTTCACAGATAGGTGAATGTCTTCTCTTTGAATCTCTTGGTGAAGATGTCAACAATTTTCTCTTCATATGTTAAATACTGCAATGATATCACCTACTCATTCACCAAGATTCGGATGTAGTGCATGTGTATCTCAATGTGTTTTTTCCTTTGTCTCTATACTATTTCGGTGGAAATCTTGATTGCACTTGGATTCTCAGACCAAATGACAGTGGGTGAATCAAATGCAAAACCAAGTTCTCCATGAATGCCTTGCAACCACATACACTATGTAGTTGCATTTGCTGCTCCTCTGTACTCAACCTCAGTTGATGAAATGGATATAGTGTATTGTTTCTTAATTGACCAGCACATGGAACCAGGTGCAAGCATGAAGACATAACCTGAAGTGGAATTTATGTCAATGGAATATCCATCCCAATCAAAATCAGTAAATTCAACTAGTTCTAGTGGAGAACTAGCAGCATAGTGTATCCTGAAGTATTTGGTTCCTTGCACATAATGCAATATCCTTTTAGAATCCTTCCATTATATCTCAGCTATATACCTTGCAACAACACCTACTGCATGATCCAAATTAGTTCGAGGGTGTGTAAGATACAACAAGCTCCCAACTAGCTGGTGATATAGTGAGTTGTCCACCAATCGAGATGAACCAAACTCACCTAGTGTCACTCCTGAAAGGAAGGGACACTTGGGTGCCTTACATTCAACCATTTTGAACTTCAATAACAGGTCTACAACATAGTTTGATTGGTTTGCCTTGACACGCACTATGCCATGAAGACATAATTGAACCTATATCAACAATTCAATTTCCAATGATAAAAATATCATCAACATACAATACTATGATATGAAATGAATAATCTAAATGCTGCAAATATACATTAAGATCATATTTTCATATTTCAAATCCTAGTGATAGAAGAAAGCTATCCATCCTGGCATACCAAGCCCTAGGGGTTTACATGAGGCCATAGAGTGAATTATTAAACCTGCAAACAAGTGAAGGAGCATGAATGAAAACTTCAATATGTTGCATATAAATATCCTCATGAAGGTCACCATGAATAAAATTACTCTTCACATCCATGTGGTGCACCTCCCATCGCTTAGATGCAACAATGGCCAAAACTAGCCTGATAGAGTCCATCTTTGCAAGCAGTGCAAATGTCGCTGTATAGTCCACTCCATGGACTTAAGAGAATCATTTAATGGAAACCAAACTGGCCTTATACCTAAAATATGAACCATCAGAATATGTCTTGGTTCTATAAACCCACTTACATTGCACTAGTTTCGTCTTGGAAGGTAGAGGAACCAACTCCCAAGTTTCATTGTCTTGCAAGGACTTGAACTCTTCCTACATGGTTTTTTTCCATATTGGATCATGTGATTCTTCATCATATGACTGAGGATCATATTCAACCATCATAAAGAACCTCTATGGATGATTCAAATCACAAATGGAGAAATCATTGTGAAAATGAGATATAGTCTTGCTAGAGTATAGTGGATCTTCAGCAAGATCACCAGCTGCTTGTATGGTTTTCTTAGCCCATTTTGGACTTATGGGTGAGTCATGATATGAATGAATCTAATAATATTAATCTTAAATATCAGAATCAAAGAAATCATATAGAGAATCATCACAAAGTGGAGGGTGTGAGGAATCCCCTTTGACTAGTTTGATCTCTTGCATGGGCTCTTCTTCAAACTGTAAACTTCTCTTAATGAAGGTTTTCTGAGATGAGGGATAAAAGAGCTTGTATCCCTTTGAATATTTAGCATATCCAACCATTATGGACTCCTTTATTTGAGGTTTTAAGGCTTTTCTCTTATATGTTGGAATTCTATCCCAAGCCTTTGAGCTAAAAACCCTGAAATGAGAAACATTGGGCTTGTGACCACTCCAATCCTCAAATGGAGTTTTCTCATCCAATTATTTGTGTGGAAATATGTTCTTAAAATATGTATCATAATTTATGGCTTCATCCCATAACATAGGATACAAATCCTTAGCCTCCAACATGCAAGTGGCCATCTCCTTCAATGCTCTATTATTGCGCTCTACCGCACCATTTTGTTGAGGTGTGTAAGGCACAAAATGTTGCATTTGAATTTAATTTTGTTCAAATAGATGCTATAGTTTATTATTAACATATTCATTTACATTATTAGTCCTTAATATTTTGATCTTAATCCCACTCAAATTCTCAACCAAAGCCTTGAAAACTTTGAATATCCCAAACACTTCAGATTTTTGCTTGAGGAAATACACCCAACAGTATCTTGAGAAATCATATATGAATGTTAAGGCATAACTTGAGTTTCCATATGAGGGTGTGGGAATATATCCTATCATATTTTAATGGATCAAATAAAGTACTTGGACAACCCTTCTTTCCTTTCCCTTGTCATACTTGTGCTATGCATGCTTCCCAACAATGCATCCCTTGCATGTGCCTTTGGAAAACTTGATGCTTGGAAGCCGTTCAACCATGTTTTCTTTGCTTAATGCTTGAATATATGTGTATTTGAGGTGTCCAAACCTCTCATTACATATATTTTTGGTCTCATTTTCATGTGAAAAGAGTGCATTCCCTTGGGAGTAAGGAAGAAAGTGTGAAAACTTGTACATCCTCAACTAATGATCCGCAATACCCATTGCAACAACTTGACCTTGTTGATGAAATTATCATTGATGCCAACATGGAATTACATTGAACCTATAGGTTGTCATTGATGCCACCAAGTCCCACTTTCATTTCCTTGGACCCCTTACAAAGTGGGTTTGTTCCTTGAAGCACCTTGTACCCAGTTAACAAGGTCCTTGTACCCAGAAGGTTGGATCTTGAAGCCACCACCTCGTAGACAATGTTGAAAAACATGCTGATAGTGCTGAAGACCTTGGATATGGTTTTGAATCTATTTTGGATTATTAAGAATCCCTATATGGGTTGGATAAGCATTAATGACCCATTCTGTGGTCTTCATGCTCTGATGGTGTCATGGTACCCCAGGAGAAGGTCTAGCAACCCCATAGGTGATGTCATGATGGATATTGAATATTGGAGGTATCTTGATGTGGTCAAGGTGGTTAAAGAATCCTATGTAGCCCCTTGCTTGATTAAAAATCCATGGAGAATTTCTTAGGCTGACATTTTATGGTTTAGTGGTCCTTAAAGGTGATGACATGGTCATTAATGACTTAATGAATACTTGGAACCCTTGATGAAGATCTTGATGCCCGTGTAGCCCTTGTTGAGGTCATGGAACCCTTGGAGATGGTAATTATGCATGAGAAGTTTTGGCGCCCACATAAATGATGGCATGATGACCCTTGGACACTATATGATCATTGATTGTACATTTGGAAATGATTTGGGTCTTGGAATCTATACATATGGTGGTTTGTAAGCCCATGATTGTTGGAGCCTCTGATATGATGGAATATTTGGTCATGATGCCCTCATCACTTGGCGATGGAGTCCTATGTGATGGGATTGAATTCCATGGAAAATATCTTGTTTAAATATTATATGATATCTTTGAAAGAGTCCTTGAAACCCTTGCATGTGGTGCCTTGGGTCTTCAACCCACACACTTGGTAGCTTGTCGATGGTGATGTATGGTCCTCTTTGTGGTTATATGACTATTTAGTTGTAGATGGAGGTATATCCCATGGGAGTTCCTTGATATGTTGAATAATACTTTGAAGAAGACTTTGACAATCTTGTAGTTGGTGGTATGGTGTTTGACACCCTCATGTGTGGGGTCTTTGATGTCCTGGACATATTGAAGAATTTAAGGGTCCTATACAAAGAATTTTCAAATAAATCCATCAAAGGGAGATATTTATCATTAATCCATTTATGTTGATATGTGGAGCATATTCTAAATCCTTATGGTTGAAGAGTTGTGAATTTTTAAAGTTGGTGCACCCCACCTTTTTGGGTTAGTCGACCAAACAAAAGAGAATTTAATTATTTGAAATTTTGAATTGCATGTCGGCCGAGTTTGAGGTACTAAATTTCCTCCACAACATATATAAATAGAATATCAAACATTTCATTTGTTCATCATCAATTCTCTCATTATTTTCGCAACTCTTGGAGAAAAGTGCGAAACTTTGTGGAGGAGAAATCTCTAGGCATCTTCACTAAAATTCACATAACTTTCTCATACGGAATCATAATTACAAAATTATTGGCTCATTGGAAAGCTTGTTAAGAGGGATATGTGGTGACATGATCTAGATTTTATTTTGGTTTTTATACTGTATCATAATATTGTGATCTTCAAAAATGTATGTGTCGAGCACCCTAAATGCAGATAAGTTATTATCAACACACAGAGCCTACGGAATTCATTGTCAAGCCGAGGAAGTCTTTTATCTCAAAAGGTAAATGCACAATATATGCTTAAACACCACATCATCATAGTTAGTACTGCTCTTAAACAGCCATGTTCATCCCTCAAACTTTGTGTGATCCCACCAATCTTCTAACTCTACAAATTCAACCTTTTCCTTCTATGCATCAACAAGAAATGAAATCAGATTCAACAACAATTACTGATAGAAAGGAAATCCTATTCATAACCCAAAATAAATGAATTGCCTATTTGATCTAATCACACTTGGAATCCGTAATCATAAATTAAATGTAATCTAGAAATTCAATTGCAACAGATCAAGCTCGGCTATTCTAAGAATTGAATTACAGAAACAAAGATCAACAATTATGACAATCAAAGAATTGCAAGGGGTTCGTGGGATGTCAACCTGAAACCGTGAGATGAACAGAGCTGTGTACAGCTATTGAATAAATTGCATAAAAAATATCTACTCAGTCGACTGTTACGCTGTTACAGTTATTGATCTTAGGAAAATGCAATACCATAAATCACACATACTACTGCTGCGCACACAGAGAATATAATTAACAAAACATCACACAACCATAAATTAAAATATCCTACCTTAACTCAGCAATCTCTGCGGAAGGCGGGCCCAGCCTTCACACAGAGACGCTGGATGAACAATGTACAGCTCCCTTAAACCAGCAGTAACTCTTTGTATTAAAAAGGAAGAATTATTACAGATTGCTTCTGCTGTCAATACACAAAATGAATTAACTATTTTCCAACCCCCTGGGTCGAGACAGCTTTCTGCATTTATACATACAAACAATAACATCCAATCCTATTACAAAGGGAAGCCATGAAGATCTCTGATCTTCAGGCGCCCTGAATAACACCGGTTGTTACAAGACATGGCATGATACAATTATAGAAAATGCAAGAAGACTGTTGACTGGCCCAGAAGTGGCGATCTTCTCAGATCGCCATAATATTCGAGCAGCTACACTGAAGATCCCTCGATCATAGCACATTCTGTTACGGCTACTCTGACCGGCTCTGTCTGGAATGTCACGTGCCTCAATAGATGATGGACAGATTGAGGATCCCTTTCGAGTCATGACCATCCCTTGTCTATAGACTTGTTCAGCTCCATCCCCCTGCATTCTGCTCATCTCACACTATCTTCATAGATCACCTAAATTAGCACAATTTCGAGAGATAAATAGCCTTAATTGTCACAAGAATAAGCATTAATAAGATAAAGCAATAATCAGTCTTACCTTGACAATTTAGGGAATAAAGTGAGGAAAGTCAGTCTGATTGGCATGCTAAGCAGTGTAAAACAAGGGAAGAAAGGTGATTAAAGGTGGTTAAAAAGGGACCAATTTTGGACTCAACATCTCCCCCCAACTACCCTGTTGCATGTCCTCATGCAACAACCTGCATCACTCGGAGTCTGAATCCTACATTGAGATCTGTTCATGGAGGGAGGAAAAATTGTAAGGGAACTCAGGTTCCTCATCTGTCCTCAGAAAGCCTCTGTGCATAACCCAGTACTGCCAACATCTCTGCTCCTCTGCCCTAGTCAAGGAAAAATCCATGTTATATGGTTTTGCTGGCCACCAGATAAGAGGAAATTTAAACTTCAAGCCCAGCCAGTTGACTCCACATTCCTTCATACTTCCTACATAACCCTTGACTCTAGAGAGTGCATGCTTGAAATTCTTAACGCAGTAGGGATCCCGGTTTCTAAGTGCAGAGGAGGCAGCCTGCCATCTAATGCAACCTGCTGCTGCCTAGAAATGGATTTGGTACAAGTGGAGATTACCTCCTCCTGTAGTTTCATGATGTGTTGCTCCTAGGAAGGACTGGAAAGAAAACTTTTATACCGAGCCAAGAGAATGCCAGGATTCTAGGGTTCACTACGGATCCATAAATTAGTATGAGCTTCATTGTGGGAAAAGGTCTGAAAATACCTTTCCCACTGAACATGGTTGCTCACAAAAGAGGCAAAGGCTCTTAGATGGACATCCCCTGCAAATGGAACAGGGTTTGAATGGCGATCCAAGGGGCAAGCCATCTCGTGCAAGTATAATTCACACAGTAAGTTCTACCCCTCAAAATTACTCCCAAAGAATGTCTCCAAATTTTTTTCTGAGGTTGTAATCTCGAATGACCTCCCCTCCTATACAGCCTTCAATTTAAACCAGACAAACTACTCGAAAAGAAATACTGGATAAGAGGAAGAGGGCTTCCTGGTGCCCATGAGTTCTCGAGATAGCTCATACATCTGTTCCTTCTCCTTCTGCATTGATCGAAACTTCCTCAATTCCCTTATTCTGTTCTGCAGTTCCTCTACCTGAATTCTATGGGCCATATGTTCCTCGGCCCCCTGCTCTTCCAGCGCTCTAATAATTCTCTTATGCTCACCCAAAGCAATTGTCTTTTTCTAGTTTTCTTCCACCTGACTTCTCCATTTAATCACTTCCATCCTCAGGGCTGAAACCTCTGCTGTGAGATCTGAAATCTTCTTTTTATAATGCTCTTCCTGCTCTGAATCCAAATCAATAGAATTTTTGAAAGGGAGAAGTACTGTCTCTTGTGAGACAGTGTCTTCCAGCACATCTTCTATGAGAGTTGCTGGTTCTTGTGTGGCAACAACACCCCTGGATTTTATTCCACAGCTGTAATTGATGCTTGTTGGGACACTGGTTCTTGTGTAACAGTGTCTTCTCCCTGATCCATCTGCATCTCTGAAATTGATTCTTGTGTTGCTGGTTCTTGTGTGACAGCAACACCTTTTAAACTCTCCTCAGCAGCCACCTCCATTGCTTTTGGGGACACTGGTTCTTGTGTGGTAGTGTCTCCCTCCTGTGATTCTAAATCCAATGGTTGTGTTGCTGGTTCTTGTGTAGCAGCAACATCTTCATTCCCCTGCCTCTGAAATTGGATATCTTCCCCATCGTACAGCTCTTCCTCAAGGACCTCAGTGTCACCTGAGGCTATTGTCTATTCATCCTCACTCCATTGTGTATCGGGTATGATATCTATCCCTGGGTCATCTTCTAATTGAAATTCAGGAATTCCCGAGGATGTTGGTTCTTGTGTAACAACATCCTGGATTACCTCTTCATCCTCTTGTGGCTGCAGTTCTTCTCTAAGCTTTGTATCATGGGGACATTCTGGGGCCATAGTGCCAAACTCTTCATTAGGTTCCAGAGTGTCCTCCATTCCAGATTCTTCTCCCCTTTCCATCTGCATTTCTGAAATTGCAATCCCCTGTTCAGGTTCATCAATGTTCTACCCTCGTGGCTCAGTTT
>LPNX010432971.1:201999-221890 GCA_001517045.1 Pseudotsuga menziesii | reverse complement strand
GCTGTGAATTGATCCCAGGTGATATTGTGCTGGGCCAGGGTTCTTAAAATGATTAATTTTATAAGACCATGGTGGGTTAGGGAAACATGTGGATGTTTAGCCATTTGGACAAACATCGCCATATGGCGTAGGTTATGGAACAGATAGTATGGAATATTCAACAAAATGCCATGGCGAAGATGGGAAAGCAAAGGTAGTTCAAAATTATAAATAGTTTGGTACCTACCTTCGCAAGTGATGTACTTCTTGAGAAATATAGCAACCTGATCCCATGGTCGCGGCAGTGAGTGCAGTGCAATTCCTCTCTTTGATGATTGAACGTGCTCCCCCTCTCGTAGAAATTCCTCCCGTACAACCATCGTGGGGACTCGCCGTTCAAACCATGCCTTTCCCACCATTGGAAGAGCAGTAACTTTAGATATAATGGCCTCGGAAACTTCTATCCGCAGCCCCCATACCTCAGAGTGAGTGTCCTTGAGGTGTAAAGCGAATTGCAAAGCTGCTTCCCTATTAAATCCGTCTAGTCGCTTGAAAAATTCAATCCAGCCAGCGGCTTGAAAGATGGCAAAAACCGCAGGATTGTTTCGGAGTTCCTGCGTGTTCAAAGGTTCATGACAAGCTGGAAGCCCCATAGTCCTGGCTACAGAGTTCTAGAGTCCGAGAGTGGAGGTTGCAGAGCGGAGGATGCACAGATCGCTGAGCGGAGATGTGAGTAGGGAGATGGCAAATTTGGAAAGTTTAGTACAGAGGGAGGTTCAAAATTTTTATGCCAAATTGGGGAAGGTGGCGGTTATGAGCTTTTACGTCGCACGAGGTAATGGATTAATTAAGTCATAATGGTAATACGTATAAAGGCACGACTGATATCATTAAACCAAATTAACACTTAATCATGTAAAAATCAAAGCCATACCTCGTGCGACTGTGCATCGAATGACCTGCAGGGAATGATGATCCGTGTGCTTGCTGACGCTGGAAGGCCGAGCTCATGCACAGGCATTAAGTTGATCATAATAATAGCAATAATTCCATAATGCCATCGCCAGTGAAAACGGAGAAAACATCGCGTCACCGGGGTCGGAATTATGCCAAATTGGTTGGCACGAGTGGAATAAGTCAGAGCCATAAGTAATAGCGGAAGCAATTTTCTTTGATTAACACAGGAGTTACCACTGCAAATAATAGTCTGTAATGCTAAAATGTCCGCCAAATAAAGCGGAATTGAAGTTTCCCAGCATGATATCGCGGCCAATTAAAAGATGTTACAGCCGTCAAGGAAGATCACGGTGTCGGGAAAAAAGATTGGCGGTACAGGGAAAAATCACGGCTGCCAGAACAAGCTCTACGGCGCTCGGAAGATATGTCGCAGCCGCCGGCAAAATGATTTTTTTGGTCATCGGGGAAAAAAGTCACGGTGGCCGGAAAAAAATTCACAATGGCTGGGAAAGGATGTCGCGGCCGTGGGAAAGTGTGGGTCAGCCGCCGGGAGTGTATGTTCAGCCGCCGAAAGATTATGTTCAGCCGCCGGAAGATTATGTTCAGCCACCGGGAAAAAGGATTTTCTGGTCTTTGGGGAAAAAAAGTTGCGGCTGCCAGAAAAATTTCACAATGGCCGGGAAAAGATGGCGCGGCCGCCGGAAAGTATGGTTTAGCCGCCGGGAATTTATGTTCAGCTGCCGGGAATTTATGTTCAGCTGCCGGGAATTTTTATTTTGGGAAAAGGAAAATGCAATGCAGGGAAACAAAGGAAGACGTTTCTCGTTCAGCGGGCCCATTCTAGTCGTTCGCCTGGTACTTCCCTGCAATTTTATTTCTTTGAAAAATAACAACAACCAAAAAGATCAAATGCAAAAAAAAAGAGAAAAATCAAGAATTATACGCTACAGTAGAAAAAACTTATTTATGTACAGTGATTCAAAGTGCGATTTACAGTTCAAAGGTTGGCAGAGGCAGAGAGAAGTTCCTGCCCTGGTATCAGCTGATACTCTGGATCGGCGGCAATTTGCGAAATGAATGCGTCCTTTGAAATAGGCTTACGATACAGTCTCAGTCTGTGGCCATTAGCAAGCAATGGTATGTGATTGTCATCAATGGTCACCAGACGGACAGTGCCGTTGTCAAAAACCCTGTCAACCAAGTATGGACCTAGCCACCTTGTACGCAATTTACCTTTAAAATCTCTTTTGAATCTGGAGTCATAAAGTAACGCCCAGTCTCCTTCACTGAAGACCTTCTTTTTAATAAACTGGTCATGCCAATTAGATCTCTGTTGCTGAAGCAACAAAGTCTAGTCCACTGCAGCTAACCGCTTCTCGTCCAGTTCATTTAATTGATTCAGCCTTCGCTTCTGAGCTTCTGTTACATCCAGGTTCATTTCGGTGGCTGTCTTCAGGGTTTTAATCTCGAACTCAATTGGAAAGACAACACTTTTTTCGTACACTAGATCATATGGGGAGAACCCTGTAGTGTCACGCCAAGTCGTACGATATGCCCACAGTGATTCTGGAAGCCTGTCAGCCCAATCCTTCCGATGACTATTAACTGTTTTAGTAAGGATGTTTTCAATAACCTTATTGGTGCTTTCCACCTGACCATTGGCCTGGGGGTGGTAAGGTGAAGACACCCTGTGCTGCACATGATACTTCCGGAGCAAGGATTCAAATTGGTGTGACACGAACTGCGGCCCTCCATCAGTAACTACTTCTTTTGGTACCCTGAAACGGGTAAAGATATCGCTGTACAGAAAATCAATCACTGCCTGATCATTAGCCTTGGCCAAAGCTACAACCTCTACTCACTTGGTCATATAATCAGTACAAACCAGAATATAGACCTTCTGTTTGGAAGGAGGACTGATAGGGCCAACAGAATCCAGTGCCCATCTATCAAATGGTTCAATTACAAGTTGGGACTGCAGGGGCATCTGATCTGTTCGATTAGGTTGGGCCATCCTTTGGCAACTGTCACAGGACTAGACATACTTTTTGGCATCCTTGAACAGAGTCGGCCAGTAATAGCCCATCCGCAGTGCTTTATGCCCTATTCTTTTATCTGCAAAGTGCCCTCCACAAGGCACCTCATGACAGGATTTTAATATATGAAAGATCTCATCTTCTCTTACACATCTCCTAATCTCAAGATCAGGCCCTGTGTAGAAGAGATGGCCATTTAACCAACAAAACCTGGCACTGCGCTGAATAATTTTTCTTTTTTCTCGTTTTGACATATATGGCGGGAGCTTCCCTGCAACCAAATAGTTAGCAACGTCTGCATACCATGGAGAATGAACTGAAAGTGAAAATAGATGCTCTTCTGGGAAAGAATCCTCAACAGGAAAACTGTCATCACTGTTAGTAAGACGGGATAAAAAGTCAGCAACAACATTTTCCTTCCCAGGTTTATCTATACTAGTGATATCAAATTCTTGTAACAACAAAAGCCATCTGGTCACTCTGGCATTGGTAATGGTTTATTCATTAAATATTTGATGGCAGAGTGGTCAGTGTGCACAAATGTAGGATACCCTGTGATATAATGTCGAAATTTATTGATGGAGTAAACAATAGCTAGGAATTCTTTTTCAGTAACAGTGTAGTTAAGTTCAGCAAGGGCTAGATTTTTACTAACATAGTAAATGGCATAAGGTTTTTGGCCCTCCTGCTATCCTAATACTGCCCCAATGGCAGTGTCAGAGGCATCTGAGGTAATATGGAAGGGCAGGGTCCAATTAGGCCCCCGCAAGATGGGAGCTGTGGACAGCTTTGCTTTAAGTTCATCGAATGACGTCTGGCATGCTGCATTCCACACAAACTGTGCATCCTTTATTAACAAAGAGAACAAAGGAGAAGCCAGTTTGGAGAAGTTTTCTATGAATCTTCGATAATATCCAGCATGTCCCAGAAATCTTCTCACCTCTTTCTGAGTTGAAGGGGTAGGTATATTCTTTATTACTTTGATTTTTGCAGGGTATACCTGTATGCCATTGGCAGAGATAAAATGCCCCAATACCACCCCCTCACTCATCATCATATGGCACTTCTCAGTGCTTAATGAAACCTGAGTCTGTTCACAGCGAATTAAAACCTTCTTTAAATTTTCCAGTGCCTCATCAAAATCCCTGCCATAGGGAGTGAAATCATCCATGAAGATTTCCATGCTATCATTAACTAATTCAGAGAATATGCCAATCACAGCTCTTTGGAACGTTGCTGGTGCGTTGCACAATCCAAATGGAAGCACTCTGTAAGCAAACGTTCCCCAGGGACAGGTGAAGGTGGTTTTTATCCTGATCCTCAGGAGCAATTTGGATTTGGTTGTACCCACTGAAGCCGTCTAGGAAGGAGAAGAACTTCTTCCCTGACAGGGTATCAAGTACCTGGTCGATAAAAGGTAAAGGGAAATGATCCTTTTGAGTTTCTTTGTTCAATTCCCTGTAATCAACACAAACCCTCCATTTCCCATTTTTCTTGGGTACAATCACGAGTGGAGAGACCTACTCACTATCTGAAATAGGATATATAAATCCTGCTTCCAAAAGTTTATGGATTTCCTCCTTCACTATATCCCTTAGATTGGGGTTCATGCGTCGTTGGGGTTGACACACAGGCCGGGAGTCACTTTTAATATAAATGTGATGAGTGCACAGATTAGAGGGGATACCCCTCATATCTGTATACTCCCAGGCAAACACCCCCTTGTGTTCTTTCAAGAGGCTGATCAGGCGTTTCTGTTCCTCTAAGGAGAGACTAGGATTGATATTCAAAGTCCTTCCAGGTTCTACCTCAATAGGAATGCTTTCTAAATTTTTCACAACCGGGATTATGTTTGTGGCACCAACCAAGGCTTCTTCCATAAGATTCTCTTGTTCTTCCTTGCCCAGGGTAGTGTTCAGAATTTGATAAACCTCTCTATTCACTGAAGTGGGTTCACTAATGAAATTGCTAATGGTATCATCTTCTGTTTCATTTTTAAAGGTTAAGGCCTTCCCTATAGTTAATAATGGCTGGACATCCTCCTCCTCCTCCTCCTGCTCTATCCAAAGGGATGTTTCAGCCTCTAGACTTGGCCGAGCTGGAGGATACAGGGTGAGGTTTTTAGTATCCATACCATCAGATATAGTCATAGACCCCGATCGACAGCTGATGCAAGCATCAGCTGTGGCCAACCATGGTCTCCCCAGGATCAATGGGTGTCCCCCCAGCTGCGATTTCGGTTGTAACACCAAAAAGTCAGATGGGTACTCCCATGAATCTACTGATATAACAAGATCGTCCAAAATCCCTTCGGGTCTGATGGTGGATCTGTCTGCCAATTCCAAAATAGTAGGGGTCGGTCTAAACTTAGTGAGCCCAAGCTTCTTTACAGTCTCCATTGTTATAACGTTGATTGCTACTCCCAGATCCACTATCACGTTGGGTATCTGTGTTTGTCCTATCTGTACAGTAATGGTAGGATTGCCAGGGTCATTGTATTTAGTCATAGGGGCTTTTCCTGTTATCAAGGCCGATAAGTTTCCTATGACATGAACCGTGGGAGGATCCCTGAGTTTCCTTCGTGTTCTTCTCATACACAGCTCCCGAATTGTTCAAGCGTAAATGGGCACATCTTGAAGAGCTTGAAGGAGGGGAATTTTAACATAAAGGTTTCTTAACTCTTCGAGGAGGTTAAACTGAGGTTTCCCCCCCATTTTTGGTAGCATCAGTATTTCGGGGTATGGTGGCTGCTTTATCAACTGGGAAGGCTGTATATCGTCAGGTTTATCGTTGGATGTTTCAGCCGTACCTTTATCATTGGATGTTTCAGCCGTTCCTTCCAAGGGATGCCCAGCATCCTCAATGATGGGAATTGAGTCAAATGGATGCTGTGAACTCTCCTCTTCTTTATGCTCAGAGGATGAAACATCCTCTGTAATTACAGGTTCTACAATTTTCCCAGATCATAAATGGATGTCATTACAGGGTACAAGGGAAAGAGAGTAGGCCGGCATGTTGACAGTCTCCAATTGATGGACTGCTTTATTATTTGGGTTAGGATTAGGTTGGGCAGGCAGCTGGGGTCGTATTGGTATATTAGGGACAGAATTGTTTTGCAGCTGCAGCTGTGACTGTTGAGGTAAGTATTGAGGATATGGAGGAATTTGAGGGAATTGGGGAAATTGAGGAGAATACGGTGCTTGTTGAGGTAGAGGTGGTTGAGGAAACTAGTTTCCTAGATGGAAATTCCTCCATCCAGGAGTCCACAACGTAGGTTGGGGTGGTGGCTGTGTCCAGGGATTCCATGAGTTATAGTTTTGCATTGCAGGTTGAGAGGAATTTCATTGAGTATAATTCGAAGGGAATTGTGTATTCACATTTTGCATATTATTCCAATTCCCCATATTATTCAAAAATGGAAGAGAGTATGGAGACATACCTTGATTTCGAGGCTGCCACGGTTTCTTCTGTGCAATAAAGTAGGTTGCTTCCACATCCGGGTTTGATGCTTGCAGAATGGCCTTGACTTGAGGAAGTGAAGGGCATTCCTTCATATCATGGTTCAGCTCACACAGCTGGCATACGTTCACTTTGTCAACCGGGCATTCTCTCAACAGATGATTCTTTCTACATCGGGGGCAGAACACTCCTAATGTGAGATCGTCCACTGCTTGTTTTTGTTTTGCCTTCAGGACATCAATTTCCGAAGAGATGGAGCTCATCATTTCTGTTTTAAAATTTTCAAGTAGATTGCCTATCTCTGCACGGGTAGCGCCTCCATTGGATGACTTCTGAGTTCAGTCGAAGACGTCACATTCCAGCTTTTCTCGTTTATCCCGCTTATTATTCCTGGAAGACCCTCTGGAGTATCTTTTGCACAGCTCCACAATTTTGTCGAAAGGTTCTTTGGAGATGTCTCCCTTACCAAGCAGGTTTAACATGTCTAGACAATCATCCCTGATTCCCCGAAGTAAGATTATTTTGAGTACATCCAGTCCCATGTTCGTCTGCCCAGCTCGCTGTACATTGTACAGCAGTCTTTCCACGAAATCTTCCAAAATTTCGTCCTCCTTCTGCACCATTTTAAATAACTCCTATCTCTTGTCCTTGGTGTTACAATATTCCTGATATTTCTCTAGGAACACCTGCTTCATTGCATCCCAATTAGTAACGGTCCCTCCCCCAAGGCTCATGAACCAGCGTAATGCATTGTCCTTCAGGGTAGCAGGAAAAAGTTTTAGTTTTTGGGCATCGGTGATATAATCATAGCTGCGACAAAGAATATCGAATTCAAAGAGGAATTCGTCTGGATCTTCTGCTGCCTTTCCATGAAAACGAGGTAACACCGATGGTGAAATATTTTTCATAGGAGCTGCCCCATCTGGCTATTGAATCGGAAATTGCAATGTAGCCACTGTCCCTTCTGGCAGGGGACGACTCCCATGATGAAAATTTTCTCCCATTACTTCTTCCTCGTCGGTCTCATGCCTGTTACTCATTTCCTCGTCTGTTTTCTCTTCTTTGCTCCTCTTCTCGTCCTCTTCTTTATTCCTCCTTTCTTCCTTCTTCTGTTCCTTGTTCTTCTCCTCGTTTCTCCACTGCTCCTTAAGCTTCTGGTGGAACTGATCCCACTCTTCTTTAGTTACAGCCTTCCCTTGAATATGGTATACCGGACCCTTACCAGCAGGTCCAGTTGTAACAGCTGTGTCTTCTCCTGCAGGGATGTTCGAGGAGGTCGCAGCTGCTCGTAAATTCTCCACCGTGGATCCTGATGCTGGCTTTCCAGGATCAACAGGGCTTCTTCTAATAGGAGTCTCTTGATAGCAATCCTTGGTGGACGAATTAGCTCTGTCAACAAGATCGTTGACAAATGTCCTTCTGCCCAATGGTTCTCCTCGACCGTGATCCGAGCCACCTACAATGTTAGTGTTTTGTGGGGTTTTGGGAGTTGAGGGTTGATCGCGTTTTACCCTTCTCGTATTCATGCAACCCAACTTAATTCATCACAGGAAAAAAAAAGAAATTGACTAAAAACAATTGCCAGATGCAGCTAATGATAGTGTTTAATTTTTACCCTTCCCCGGCAACGGCGCCAAAATGTCGAGCACCCTAAATGCAGATAAGTTATTATCAACACACAGAGCCTACGAAATTCATTGTCAACCCGAGGAAGTCTTTTATCTCAAAGGGTAAATGCACAATATATGCTTAAACACCACATCATCATAGTTAGTACTGCTCTTAAACAGCCATGTTCATCCCTCAAACTTTGTGTGATCCCACCAATCTTCTAACTCTACAAATTCAACCTTTTCCTTCTATGCATCAACAAGAAATGAAATCAGATTCAACAACAATTACTGATAGAAAGGAAATCCTATTCATAACCCAAAATAAATGAATTGCCTATTTGATCTAATCACACTTGGAATCCGTAATCATAAATTAAATGTAATCTAGAAATTCAATTGCAACAGATCAAGCTCGGCTATTCTAAGAATTGAATTGCAGAAACAAAGATCAACAATTATGACAATCAAATAATTGCAAGGGGTTCGTGGGATGTCAACCTGAAACCGTGAGATGAACAGAGCTGTGTACAGCTATTGAATAAATTGCATAAAAACTATCTACTCAGTCGAGTGTTACGCTGTTACAGTTATCGATCTTAGGAAAATGCAATACTGTAAATCACACATACTACTGCTGCGCACACAGAGAATATAATTAACAAAACATCACACAACCATAAATTAAAAGATCCTACCTTAACTCAACAATCTCTGCGGAAGGCGGGCCCAGCCTTCACACAGAGACGCTGGATGAACAATGTACAACTCCCTTAAACCAGCAGTAACTCTTTGTATTAAAAAGGAAGAATTATTACAGATTTCTCCCACTGTCAATACACAAAATGAATTAACTATTTTCCAACCCCCTGGGTCGAGACAGCTTTCTGCATTTATACATACAAACAATAACATCCAATCCTATTACAAAGGGCAGCCATGAAGATCTCTGATCTTCAGGCGCCCTGAATAACACCGGTTGTTACAAGATGTGGCATGATACAATTATAGAAAATGCGAGAAGACTGTTGACTGGCCCAGAAGTGGCGATCTTCTCAGATCGCCATAATATTCGAGCAGCTACACTGAAGATCCCTCGATCATAGCACATTCTGTTACGGCTACTCTGACCGGCTCTGTCTGGAATGTCACGTGCCTCAATAGATGATGGACAGATTGAGGATCCCTTTCGAGTCATGACCATCCCTTGTCTATAGACTTGTTCAGCTCCATCCCCCTGCATTCTGCTCATCTCACACTATCTTCATAGATCACACAAATTAGCACAATTTCGAGAGATAAATAGCCTTAATTGTCACAAGAATAAGCATTAATAAGATAAAACAATAATCAGTCTTACCTTGACAATTTAGGGAATAAAGTGAGGAAAGTCAGTCTATAAGCAATGTAAAACAAGGGAAGAAAGGTGATTAAAGGTGGTTAAAAAGGGACCAATTTTGGACTCAACAGTATGGTTCATGCTTTTGGGTTTCTCTTGTGATGGCACAAGCCTCTCATGGATAGAATTCTTCTTTGATCTTAGTATGTGAACATCTATATTGGTACATATATTTGGATTCATTATAGAGGCTATGATGATGATGTTTCATACATTTATGCTATGATATGATACACTTTATGATTACAATGCATGTGATAATGATGTACACTCTATGATGTTGATGCAGTCCTATACAATATGGTGTACATGCATACCATAGTGTGATGATGTTATCCTATGCACTATGACGTATACTTGATGATGATGATGCATAAACGGTGCATGCTGATATGATGATGATGTATATTTGATGATGATGATGCATACCCTATGATGATGATGCATACTTATGATGATGATGCATGGCGATTCATGTCTTATGGTCAGTGAAAGTACAGAAGAACTACTTTTTTAGTAATTGTGTATGATGAGGTGTACTATGATGTATACATGAGAAGATTTTCCAGCTTGAACATCAGTATTAATGAGCATAAAATAGTGACCATCAGTGATGAGCAAAGTTGATCTGCAGAGATACTTGAGCAGCAGTGATGAGAACCTATGATGAGCAGCAGTGTTAAGCAACAAATGATGAGCAGATTGACTATAGATTGATTAGCAGATTGATAGGAGATTGATGAGTAGTGTTGAGTAGCAGAGTGATGATAAAATATTGTTGTGCAGAGTAGAGTTTTGTTGTGCAGTAGAGCCATATGATTACTTGCAAGAAGAATCTTGCACTTGAGGATTGGACTCCTCAAACCCTTCTTAGTTGGAGCTAAGAAAACCGGGATGGGTCATTTTATTGGAGTTAGTTCTATTTTCATTAGTTGGTGCATATTGTAATCAAGAATATTGTTTTCTTCCATGTACAATAAATAAAGATCAAAATTCCATATATTATTGTGTCTCTTTTGATGTGATGTTATGCTTATGACTCATGATGACTTTGATTATCCAATTGATGACATAATGATTGATATGCTCTTATTAACTAAGAGAAGGTAAAATTTTTAAAATTTCTCACACATTGATTCACCCCCCTCTCAGTGTGGCCATTGTGTCCAATAATTGGTATCATATTCGACCTTTGTCACAAGCCTAGCAAGCTTGAAGCAAAATAATATTCATCAAGCAATGATGTGCCTATACTTGATATGATAGATTATTTTAGTTGGAGTAGCAAAATAAAGGATTATCTAAAGAATTTTGGTTTTTGGGAGATTGTGATCAGTCCACCAGCTCCATCAAACAAGAAGGGGAAATCAACTTCACAAAAGGAAGCAAAGAAGGGTAATAATATAGCCTTGAAGTTCCTTATGGATGGAATTCTGAGCTCAGTGAAGGAAAGTGTAGGAGAGTGTACATCAACAAAAGGCATATGGTTCAAGTTGGAAAGCAAGTATCAGGAGGAAATACCAAACACCCAAAAGACAGATCAGGAATAATAAGACAAGCCTCAGAAGAGGTCAATCAAGAAGAAGAAATGAATGAAGAGGACTCTAGTAAAGGTATGAAATCTTGTGATTGTAATGATATCTTGTGTGATGAAATTGAGAAAGTTCTTGCATATGAGGATGAAGGGATATGAAAGGTTGCACATGAGAAACATATCACATTGTTGAATATTGATCTCAAAGCCAACTGGGTCATGAACACAATAAATATGAACCATAGTTAATTCATGAAGTTATAAAAGAAAGTTATGGACTCCTTAAATGAATATTAGGAGAAGATCATGGAAATGAAAGTGTTGCTTGTAAAGCTCAAACACAAGGACAAAGAGTTGTGGGATCAGATGAAAGACAAGGATGTTAAAGTTGAACAACTAAAGAAAGAATTGATCAGTCAAAAAGAAGAACAAGAAGAGCCCGATAAAGACTCAAAAGAGATTGAAGAAACTAAACAGGACAATCATGATTTGAAGACTCACCTAGAGGAAGCCAGGATGATAGAATAAATACTGAAGAATTGGTTGGAAGAAAAAGAACAGACAATCTAGAAGCTAGAAATGGAGGTGCTTGGTGTTAGAAAGAAAGGTGAAAAGAATGATGCATTTGTCAAGTTCAAGGATAGTTCAGTTGTCTTAGAAGGTCTTGGATTGCCAAAGATCTCCACTCGACAAAATTGGTTTTGGTTAAAATAAGGACAATGAAATATATAAATATGACACTTGGTCTCCGAATAATCTAGAAGCAGGTCCATCAACGTCCAAATATGCTCCCCAGACACATGCACATGAAAACAAGGAATTTGGAAGTTCAAGGAATCATCAAAGGTTTAGGTCTATTCCTCAAAGCAAGATTAGAAAAGAAATAACTCCAATACCCAGGTTTGAAAGTGGTTTCCAATGGTTATTTGAAGTAGAAAAAGACTTCTAAACCCACATGATTTCACAATTAAACCCACGATAAAATTGATAATTGAATATATGATTATTTTTTTACAATAATGGAGACAACCTTTTATAGGTTTTAACCGCTTGATGAATTGGTGTGACTCTACGTTAATTCATTAACTCTATATTTAATATTTAAAACAATGTTTTATAATTATTTAGATACATAACATTGCCTCCACCTTTTAGAATGCTTTGTCCTCAAAGCAAGGGTAAGGAAGAGCATTGTTGACGAAACTGTTCTATCTCTCATGATGCGTCTCATGTAGAAAATTCTTCCACCTAATGAGATATTCCTTGAGTGTTCGAGAATCGAGTTTTCTTTCTCGGGTTTCAATGATTGCCTCGGATTCCCAAATGATCCTCTCTTCATCATCTAACATAGGAGGTATTGTTTGTACTGTTTGATGTTTCCCCAACATTTTTTTGAGACATGATACGTGGAAGACATTGTGGATACAACTTTTATCAGGTAACTGTAATTTATATGCCACTTGACTAATCTTCTGGATAATCTGGTACGGTCCATAGAAATTTGGGGCCAACTTATGTTTTCCTCCACTTTTAAGGGATACCTGTTTATAGGGTTGGAGTCTTATGAACACCCAGTTTCCTACTTCAAATTCTCTTTGAGTTTTGCGTTGATCTGCTTGTTGCCTCATGTGATTCTGTGCCATGATTAAGTTATCATTGAGTAATTCAATATTTTTTGGAGACTTCTCTAGTTGGTTCTTTACTTTTGGAACATTAGTGTCATTCAGAACTAACTCCTTCCAATTTGGGGGTTCATACCCATATAAAGCTTGGAAAGGGGTCATTTTTGTAGAGGTGTGGTAAGTTGAATTGTACCACCATTCTACTAAGTGTAACCATTGAGACCAATGGTTTTGTTTATCTGTTACAAAACAATGTAGATATGATTCTAAGCATTTATTAACAACTTCAGTCTAACCATCTATTTGGGGATGGTAAGCTGAGCTCATATTGAGTGAGGTGACTACTTGTTTGAAAAATTCCTTCCAAAATTTCCCATTAAATTTTGCATCTTTGTTGCTGACAATGAATTTTGCGAAGCCATGTAATTTTTAGACATTTTTGCAAACTACATCTGCAATTTGTTTTGCCGTGTCTGCGTTTTTTATTGCCATGAAGTGAGAAAATTTGGTTAATTGATCGACCACTACTAGGATCTTGTCCTTTCCTTCTAACGGAGATAACCCATCGATGAAATCCATTGATATCTCTTCCCATTTCTAGTCTAGAATGTACAGGGGGTGGGTTAACCCCGGGGTTAAAATATTTTCTCTTTTTTTCCTTTGGCATTTGTCGCATTTTGCCACATATTGCTGGATATATTTTTGCATTCCCTTCCAAAAAAATGACCTTCATGCATTATAATAAGATTTGAAGAATCCTACATGTCCTGCAGCTGGTGAATCATGGGATTCAATTATTGTCTTAACCTTGAACTTAGAGTTTGAGTTTAAATAAATCCTCCCCTTATGCCAAAGGATATTGTTTTTCCAATCAAACTTGGGGTCACGGTTGGGATTGTTAATTATAGTGCTTGTTTCTAGGTCCTTGGCATATTAACTTCGTATTTCATCTAGCCAATCTAGAATTGTGACTGAGATGGAGTAAGAGGTAATATCCTCATATTTTTTTGGAGAGTGCATCTGTGACTACATTTTCCTTCCCCCTTTTGTGTATTATTTCCATGTTGAAAGCAACGATATTTTCTATCCACTTTTGTTGTTCTATGGACAATGTTTTCTATTGAAGTAGGTATTGAAGACTATTGTGGTCTGTGCAGATCATGAATTTTCTCCCTAGGAGGTATTGTCTCCACTTTACCAATTCATATATAATTGCCAGCATTTCCTTATCATATGTAGACTTCAATTTTTCTTGCTTGTTTAATTTCTTGCTCTCAAAAGCTATCAAGTGTTCATCTTGCATTATTATTGCTCCCAATCCATAACTTGAAGCGTCATATTCTATCATGAATGGTTTGGAGAAGTCTGGGGTAGCTAATACAGGTGTGGAGGATATAATTCCTTTCAAGGCTTCAAAACATTTTTCTGCTTCTTCACTCCACTGGAATGCATTCTTTTTTAGAAGGTTGGATAAGGGTGGAGTTTTGTGCATATAATTCCTAATGAATCTTCTATAGTATCTAGTTAGCCAGAGGAATTCCCTTAACTTGGAGATGCTGGTAGGTTTGGGTTAGTCTGTGGTTGATTTTATTTTTTCATGATCTACCTTGACTCCTTATTTAGATATTACATGCCCAAGATAGCTCACTTCTTCTTTACTAAACGTGCATTTGGACATCTTGGTGTAGAACTGATTTTCTTTTAAAATAGAGAGCACTTGTTCTAGGTGTGTGAGATGGTCCTTCCATGTCTTACTGTATATAAGGATGTCATCAAAAAACACTAATACAAACTTCCTTAGGAATGGATGAAATAGGTTATTCAAGGTTGCTTGAAATGTCGTTGGAGCGTTAGTTAGACCAAAAGGCATTACCTTAAAATCATAATGTCCTTCATGGGTTCGGAAGGTTGTCTTCGCCACATCTTCTAGCCTTACTCTGATTTGGTAATATACTGACCTTAAGTCTAATTTTGAAAAGTACCTTGTTCCATGTAGTTCGTCCAACATTTCATCGATAAATGGAATGGGGATTTTTTCTTTAATAGTTATCTTGTTTAGTCCTCTGTAATCGATGCATAGCCTAAATGACCCTTCCTTCTTTTGTACCAGTACTACTGGTGCAGTATAAGGACTTCAAATTTCCGTAATCACTCCACACTTCAATAAATCATGGATGAATCTTTCAATCTTTGTCTTATGATGGTGTGGGTACCTATAGGGTTTAACATTGACATGGCTTGATCCAGACTTGATTTCGATGACATACTCGATCTTCATTTTTGGTGGTAACTCCATGGGAAGGTCTTCAAATATTTTTTATTTATTTTTGTATTAATTCTTGGACCTCTGGATGACCTAGTTTAACTAATTCTGAAGTTAATAATTCCATCTCTTAGCATTGTACGACATATGTTGGTGCTCCCTTTTGAATTGGCTTCTCCATTTTGTGGGATGACACAATTTGTGTGCGAGGGGGTCGGAACCCATATAATTTGTATCTTTCTCCTTTCTATTTAAACCTTATAAAGTGTTCTTGGTGGTTTGCTGAGTAGGTACCTAGTGTTTGCAACCACTGAATTCCCATTATTGCATCAACTCCTCCTAAGGGTACTGCATAAAATTCTGACTCAAGGTTATAGTCTTGTATTTGCAACATAACTTTGTGGCATTTCCCACTCTTTCGATCTTGTTTCCATATGCTACCATTACCTTCATGTTGGGTATTAGATATATGAAAAGGTTAATCCTCTTGGCAACATTTACGTCGATGAAGTTATGTGTACTTCATGTGTCGAATAGGACGACAACATTATTATTTTTTATATTCCCTTTAAGTTTTAATGTCTGTGGTTGGTGTATTCCTGTTATGGCTGAAATTGATATCTTGGGCATTTCTTCATATTTTGAATCTGATGGAGGATTTTGGATGTCACTTGTTTCTTCTATGTCAGATTCCTCACTATCTGACTTGTCTTCCTCTTCCACTTCACATTGATATATCTTCTTGGTGGTCTCTTTTTTCAAACATCTGTGTCTTGGGTCCCACTTCTCTCCGCAATATTTACACTTCCCTTCTTTCATTCATTGGACCTATAAAGTGGTTTTGTTGTCATTTCTTAGATGTGGTGGCTAGTATTTGGTGTCAGTCTTGGTATTTTGGATGGACCTTCAATATTTGTCATGGTTCTTGTTCCACGTCTTTTTCAATTTTTCCTCAATGATTTTTTCCTTGTGTCTCGCTTTGTCCAAGGTTGATACATTTAATAGTTCTAGTTCATCTCTGATATATAGTTTTAGTTCATACACATAAGTCTAGAGGCGTTGACTGTCTATGAGTTTTGGCACACGTGTCGCCATGGCTTCCCATTCATCGGTGTATTCATCGACGTCACCTTTTTGCTGCAGTCTGGTGAGTTTTGTGAAGAAGTCATTTTCTTTAAAATATTCAAACCTCTTAAAGAAATTGTTTTTGAACTTTTTCCACTTGCACTTAGTTGTCTGTCTTGTAACCTTCCACCAAATGTACCAGTTGTAAGCCCAATATTCTAGTTGCATCGAGGCATATTTTATCATTTCTTTGTCAGTTGTGATATTGTGTATGGAAAAACATTCTTCTGCTTTGTTGATCCATGCCATGCTTCATTTTGTGTTGCCATTGAATTTTGACAACTCTAACTTGGGTTTCATTTGATATTCACTTCTTTTTGGAGGAGAGAGCGATTGTTCATGATTTGGAGAGTGATCGTGATCGGACTCTTCTTGTGGAATCTCTCTTCTGGGAGTAATTCTCTTATGATGACTTGAATTTGAGGATGGTTAGTCTTCCTTTGACCCCTTTCCAACTAATGTGGTCATTGTTTCTTCTAAATACTACTCAAGTTTGCTTAATATGGATTCGAACGATACTGTGATGTCCCTTTTTACTCCTTCCATCTCCCAAGATACTACTTCGTTGACTTCTTTTTTTACAGTCTCTGACAATTTGATTTTTCTTTTGTGTAGTTCTCCTTCGATTTGGTTGAGTCTTGAGTGCAAACCCTCAATATTTTTAGAACCTTGGGCTTGCTTAAGCTCTAATTTCACCATTCTTTCTTTAGTTTCATTCATTTCTACCATTTTTCCTGTGCTGGGAGGAATTTTGTTTTATTAAGAATGGTGAGATATTATTATTTCAAATAATAAATAATTATTATATAATTTTTTATTATTATTTAATTTAATTATAAATATAATATATTATAAATGTAATATTATATATATATATATATATATATATTTGTGCAGGGAGGAAGTAGTGTGGTGGAGATGGAGGTGGGAGGGTGCACCGAAGAAGAGAGCGGCAGGTAGGAGGGGATGAACATAGGTGTGAGGGAGGGTGGACGGCTGTGTGGAGGAGGTTGTAGGTTGGAGCCGAAGTGGAGAGTGTGTGGAGGTGGAGAAGAGTTGTGGAAGAACGGGTGGAGCAGCGCCGAAGGTGGAGAAGGGTGGAGCTGTGCGGAAGGTGCCAAGGAGTCGAACAGTGGCTCTGATACCACTTGAAGTAGACAAAGACTTCTAAACCCACATGATTTCGCAATTAAACCCATAGTAAAATTGATAATTGAATATATGATGATTTTTTTACAATAATGGAGATAACCTTTATAGGTTAATACACACTGCTTGATGAATTGGTGTTACTCTACCTTAATTCACTAACTCTATATTTAATATTTAAAACAATCGTTTATAATTATTTAGATACATAACATTATTGCTATTTTTGTTCTAACTTTGGTCATAAAGCTGTGGAGTGTAGACTCTATGGAAGAAGAAGTGGTGGAAGGCCCAATGACTCAGTCAGATGTTGGTCACATGTAATCACGTTGGACATGTTTTTGCCATGTTTCACACATTGAGATGCTACACATGCAGTGGGCTTGGTCACAAAGCCCAAGAATGTGCAAGTCAAAAAATTCAACTGAGGAAGAGTCCTTCCTATACATTAGCAAGAAGAACCAATGAACCTTGGAAGAAGACCAATGCAGAAAGATTTGAAGATAAGAAGACGAAGGCCTACATTTAGGGACATTTTCATTAATGGAGACATGAATTTGATCAAAGTAGTGTTGGAAGTTCCAACAACTTATTCAGATGTTGGATATGCAACCATGTTGGTCACATTGCTACATATTGTCATACGATGAGGTGTTATAGTTACAGTTGCTTTGGGCACAAGTCTTAAGATTGTTGGAGTACATGGAAACAACCCATGAGGAGGATATCATACAGCTCATCAAGGAAATCCAATATAGATGAAGGAACAAATACTGAAAGGACAAATATGCACTTTTCACTTTTAGGCTGCAATGCTTTCCATTTTTCATTGGATATTCTGAAGATGTAAAAGGTTATAGACTTCTTCAGCCACATTCTCATGATATAATCATTAAAAGAGATGTTAAATTTGATGAAAATATCTTGGCCTGCGAGCCTAACTTGGCGGGTGTGCCATCTTTGGCCTGCGAGCCTGATTCGACGATTGTTCCTTCTTTTTCTTCTTCTTCTAGCTTCCTTGACAGGTTTCCAACTCCAGTTTCTGATGATGACAGTGAGGATGAAAATTCAACTCCACCTGCTCATGTTCCTCTAATTGCACCAGCACCAATACTTCCTTGATGGGTCCGTTCAACATGTGATGCAGCTAGTGATCTTGCCAATGATCCTAGACATAAACGTCGAACACATTCTCAATTTCAGTGAGCCTCTTCTCTTTTGGCTCAAGTTTTCGAGAATCATGATCTAGAAACTTTTGCAAAAGCTTCAGGAAATCCAGATTGGGATGTAGCTATGGATGAAGAATATCATTCCTTAATGGCGAACGATACTTGGGATCTTGTTCCTCTTCCAAAAGGAAGAAAACTTGTGAGATGTAAATGGGTCTACAGAACTAAGTATGCATCAAATGGAAGTGTTGAAATACTTAAGACAAGTTTAGTTGCCAAAGGTTTTTCCCAAGTTGAAGGGATTGACTACAATGAAACCTTTACCCCTATAGCAAAAATGAATTCCATCTACCTTGTTCTTTCCCTTGTAGCCTTACATAATTGGGAATTCCATCAAATGGATGTCAAGTCTACCTTCTTACATGGTGATTTACATGATGAAATTTACATGGAACAACCTCTTGGATATGTTCAGAATAAATCTAGCCTTGTTTGTCTCCTTAAGAAATCCTTATATGGCCTTAAGCAAGCTCCTAGAGCTTGGTATGCCAAAATAGATAGCTTTCTTCTTGACACTGGTTTTTCTAGATGCCATTCTGACCCCATTGTCTATACCAAGAAAGTAGGAAACCATCTCATCATACTTGTTCTTTGTGTTGATGATCTTATCCTTACTGGTAGTGACCCTAAACTTATAACCCATGTGAAATCCAGTCTTAAGCAAAATTTTGAAATGTCAGACTTAAGACATTTGCATTATTTTCTTGGTCTCCAAGTCTTGCAAACCAAAGAAGGAATCTTTCTTTCCTAGTCTAAGTATGCTTGTGACCTTCTTTGTCGCTTCCACATGGAATATTGTAAACCAACCCCTTCTCCTTTCCAGTCTTGAGTCAAACTTTCTGCCATTTGTACTTCCCTTGAAGTAGATGCCACCTTGTATCATCAGCTTGTTGGTAGTCTTTTATACTTGACTCATTCCCATCCTGACCTTTCCGTTGCCGTTGGTTGTGTTTCTTGTTATATGCAAACTCCTCATGAAAGTCACTAGAAAGCAGCAAAAAGAATACTTCGATATATTCGAGGTACAATTCAGTTTGGGATTCATTATAGTACAGGGGGGAAACCTTTATTGGTTGGTTTCACTAATTCAGATTGGGCTGACGATCCTGATGATCGAAAGTCTACTGCAGGTTATGTTTTCAGTCTGGGATCTGGACCTGTCACTTGGGCTTGTAAGAAACAACAATATCTTGCTCTTTCTTCAGTAGAAGTAGAATATCAAGTCACAGTTAATGCCAGTCAGGAAGCTTTATGGCTTTGATAGATCCTTTTAGATTTTGGATTCGAGCAACAGCAGCCCACTCCACTTTGGTGTGACAATCAAAGTGCCATCAAGCTTGCCAAAGATCCAGTTCTACATCAGTGCAGCAAACACATTGATTTACATGTGCACTTCATCAGAAATCTTGTTCATGATTGTGTTATTGAAGTGCTCTATTGCCCTATAGATGATCAAGTTGCAGACATCTTCACTAAGTCTCTTACAGAAGTGAAGTTTTCTAAACTTCGGTCTATGTTAGGAGTTCATG